>PVKP010009596.1:41962-67869 GCA_004027715.1 Plecturocebus donacophilus
TCTCACTCTGTTGCCCAGGCTGGAGTTCAATGGCACAATCTCTGCTCATTGCAACCTCTGCCTTCTGAGTTCAAGCGATTCTCCTGTATCAGCCTCTGGAGTAGCTGGGATTACAGGCATGTGCCACCACATCTGCCTAATTTTTGTATTTTTAGTAGAGATAGGGTTTCACCATGTTGGCCAGCTGGTCTCGAACTCCTGACCTCAAGTGATCCACTTGTCTTGGCTTCCCAAAGTACTGGGATTACAGGCGTGAGCCACTGCGCCCAGCCTCGCAAGACATTTTTTAACCACAAATCTTGGTTGTCAGTGTTGAATCATTATGATGTGTGGCGTGGTAGTGGCTGCACCACATGGGAGTAGATGTGTTCTCCTGGCGGGGGGGTGATTGGTGACCCTGGGTAACGGTCTGTGGCATTTGGCTTGCACCAAAGAGTTAACATACAATTTTCTCACTTAACAAATCAGCTGTCCCTGTCCTCCAGCTTTATCTACCGAATTAGAAAGACTGGGCCCTCATCGTTTGCTTGGTGGCTTCCTAGCACTCTACACCACATCTCTAGTACTGGGTATTCTCCCTGGTCACCTCTTCCTCAGACTGCATGCTTCTCTGGAATTTTTCACTTCTGTGTTTCAGTCTTTCCTTGGAAAGGCTCCCCTTTCTGTATGACTTCATCCCATATTGGACCCAACCCTTATTCTTTCCTTCTCCCAAAGCACTACTCAGACCTGTAATCCCAATACTTTGGGAGGCCAAGGTGGGCAGATTGCTTGTGCTCAGGAGTTCAAGATTAGCCTGGGCAGCATGGTGGAACCCTGTCTCTACAAAATACAAAAAAAATTAGCCAGGCATGGTGGCGCATGCCTGTATTCCCAGCTATTTAGGAGACTGAGGTGGCAGGATCCCCTTAATCCCGGAGGTTGAGGATGCAGTGTGGCATGATTGCATCACTGCACTCCAGTCTGGGCAATAAAGCGAGACACTGTCTCAAAAAAAAAAAAAATTTGTTTATGTAAGGTGGTTTTATTAAGGTTTGGAGTGACGGGGAGTAGAGTCTGGCACAAACAACTTGACATGGCCTGTTAGACACCAATGTCCTAAAAACCTATCAGCCATTCCCATACACCCCTTCAGCCACTGCCTGGCTTAGGTTCAGCTGGTTGATTTCTTGCTCTTTTCCCTTCTTGAGACTCTGCTCTTTTTCTGTCTCCCAGCTTTCAATCCTCCAATACTAGAAGGATTTGGCTTTCTAATCCAGAAGTTTCCCTCTTCACCCTCAAACCCCAAAATATACCCTAGCCTTACCTTTGTTGATCCAAAAACTCATTAAATTATTTTTTTCTGAATGAAGGGCCCAGAACAAAGCATAGGCAGATATCTTGACACTCTAGTTGTTTTTTTTAACCTGATTAAATGTTTAGATGAAGTTTATTTTCCCCAAGTCTCTGTAAGAACACAGGGAAGTCTTTCTTTTTCTTTCTTTCTTTTCTTTTCTTTCTTTCTTTCTTTCTTTCTTTCTTTCTTTCTTTCTTTCTTTCTTTTCTTTTCTTTTCTTTTCTTTCTTTCTTTTCTTTTCTTTCTTTTCTTTCTTTCTTTTCTTTCTCTTTCTTTCTTTTCTTTCTTTTTTTCCTTTCTTTCCATTCTTTCCTTTCTTTCCTTTCTTTCTTCCTTCTTTGTTGACGGGAGTCTTGCCCTGTCTCCAGGCTGGAGTACAGTGGCATGATCTCAGCTCACTGCAGCCTCCACTTCCTGGGCTCAAGCTATCCTCCTGCCCCAGGCTCCTGAGTAGCTGGGACTACAGGTGTGTGCTACCTTGCCCAGCTAATTTTTGTATTTTTATTAGAGATGGGGTTTCACCGTGTTGGCCAGGATGGTTTCCATCTCTTGACATCGTGATCCGCCCGCCTCGGCCTCCCAAAGTGCTGGGATTACAGGTGTGAGCCACTGCTCCTGGCTGGAACTCTTTTCTTAATTCAGGGACTGAGTTTTTAAAATTTTCTTTCTTAAATTCAGAGACTGAATTTCCCTTTGACAAAGACAGACCCTCAAGTTTCAGAGTTTTTTTTTTTTTTCTTGGCTACAATTTGGTTTCTTTTTTCCTTTTTCATTCCTTATTTACTCACTTAATTTAAAATATACTGATGGGGTCCTTTGCTCCCTGAGGCTTTAAGTCACTCAGCTCAACAAGACCTGCCCTTGAGGTGTTCTCTATTCAGAAGAGGAAAGGGGCAGATGGTTAAACAAAAAATTACAGTATGAGAGAAATTGCTTGAGGAAGTGAGGGAAGGCTTTGGACCTAGGGTCTAGTGAGTCACTGCTGTAGGGCATGTGTTAAAAGTTCAGGCTTTGGAACCACATTGCCTGGGAAGCCAGCCAGGCAAGTTACTCAAACACTTTCTGTCTCTTCAACCACAAACCAAGAATAATAATAGTACTACTTCATATGGTTGTTGTAAGAATTAATTGAGATAATGCATACAAGGGATTATAAAAAGACTTGGCCCAACATTTGCTTATTTATTTTTTTTATTTTAAATTTTTATGGATGTTTATTTTTAATGTGCTCCACAGTAGGAATTAGCTTAACCCTGCAATTAAGTGAGACACACTTTAAGAATTTATAGTATTTTATCTTTTTGTGTGCAAAACACTTTTATTTTAAACAACGAAAACAATGGTCATGACCTTAATTTGACAACTCCAGGTCCAGTTCTTTGTAAGTGTTTCATTACTGTTGCCACTGGTATCATTGTTGTTCTTGCTGGCTGTTGAAGGATGATTGTGTGTTGGCCCACTCAGTGGACTGCTTGACCTCACTGAGAGCTTAGGAGGCCCTGGCAGAAGAGTGTCCGCATCAGCTCTCTCCCTCCTCCCATTTCCCTTCAGGAGGCTGCTGAGCAGCACACATTTTTGGAGCCCTTGCTGTCATTCTCCAACAGGGCATTGCCAGAAAGTTACTACAGAGAGAGAGAGAGAGGAAGGGAAGACTCATGGGCAGCAGTAGCAATCCATCCTGTGTGAGCAGATGGCACTTGAGAATAGCAGCCTTGCTTCTGCTGAGCTGCAGCCAAGATCCTGCTCGGGAGGCAGCCGACAAGGTGCACGGCACAGCCGGATAGATTCACGCTCTGGGCCTTGTGCAATGGCAAGAAATTACTATTTGTGTTACTTTAAAAGTGACATTCTTTCTTATCCTCTGAATGCAGCTCGTACTTGGGCTGTGCTCAGGTTACAGGGAAGCTGTTCTGAGGTTTTTACAGAGGGCCTGTGAGATTTCCAGTGTGATCCTGCTCCTTAGGGCTGAAAGTGCCTGGTATGGTCGATCCCAGGGCAGATTTGCAGAACATGAGCTTGAGGATACGGTTAAGCATTCTGGGTTTAAAACTCTTCTGTGATTTTGGCAAACCTTTTGGATTACTTGCCGTTTTCCTATTTGCTCCCTTGCCCAACTTCTGTTGCATTCATCCCAATCTGCTTTTCTCCTCTGCTGCTTATATAAAGCCGCGTGTGGTATTACACCAGATGTTCATGGTGTGTTTATAAATGCATGTGTTCCTATCCCGGGCCAAGAAAATACTGTTGACATAGGACGTCCAAAATTTTTTGGCTTATGAAGCTCCAGTATCTTTTACTTTCATGACTTACTTAGTTTTAAAAGAAGATTACTGTACTGTTCTGTTCTTTGAATCAATATGAAGGGTCAAATAATAATTGATCTGTTGGTGGAGTGAAAGCCCAAGGAGAAAGAATTGGCTGGATATCCTTTGTGCTTAAAGATTGGATCACCTTCGTTTTCAGTGATGCAGCCCCTCCCCTACCCAAAGTCATGGCTGTTGTCCATGCATCTTTTTATCTTGGCTATTATAGAAACATACCCACTGCCAACACATTTCTGGACCCTGGGTACAAAATTAGACTAAGTGAATATAAATATCCAGTCTGGCTAGAGAGAAAAAAGTGAAGAGGCCTAACGAAGCTTTTTCCCTTATTCTAAGGAAGTGTTCTAGGGAAGGTGTGGTAGAAAGAACACTGATGATTCACGCCTGAGTTCCGGTCCTAACTCTAGCCCTCACATTTAGAATGGGCATAATGATCAGTTGCTTTCACTGCCCGTGAATGCCGGAGACTCTCCTTAGTCTGCAAAGTCCCTTCATCACAGAAATAGAACCTCTGTGATTTAAGAGAAGCTAGTGTGGGGAGGCTAGTCCTCTACCCTTCACACAAGGGCCCAAGATCAGATGCAGGGAATTGAAATGCCACCACAGAGATAGCAGAGATCGAACCATCTGCCACCCCTCTTGCAGGTGAGGAAACTTGAGGCCACGGTAAGTGAAATATATTGCTGTGTTCAGAGTCCTGTGGACAGTGAGTTGAAAGCAGAACTAAGAGCTGGGACTCTTGATTCCCAGCCTAGCAGTAGTAATTTCTGGTATCGTATTTGCCATTTCCTCAGCATAGAGCCATTCCAGTGTTACAGTGTTTTTAAAAAGGTATTGTTCCTTGATAAATGCAGATGTCAGGCCAGGCAAGATGGCTCATACCTGTAATCCCAGCACTTTGGGAGGCTGAGGCAGGCGGATCACCTGAAGTCAGGAGTATGAGACTAGCCTGGCCAGCGTGGTGAAACCCCATCTCTACTAAAAATACAAAAATTAGCCGGGTGTAGTGGCAGATGCCTGTAATTCCAGCTACTTGGGAGGTTGAGGCAGGATAATTGCTTGAACCTAGGAGGCAGAGGTTGCAGTGAGCTGAGGCTGCACTCCAGCCTGGGGGACAACAGTGAAACTCTGCCTCAAAAAAACAAAACAAAACAAAACAACAACAACAACAACAAAAAGCAGATGTCAGAAAATCACATTACATTTTTTAAATTTTGAATCTCACAGTTAGTGATTAGGAGATGCACATTTGTACTTTAGAGCTCAAATCTAGGTTAATTTTTCATTTTTACTATTTTTTTTTTTGAGATGGAGTTTCGCCCTTGTTGCCCAGGCTGGAGTGCATGGTGTGATCTTGGCTTACTGAGACCTCCGCCTTTCTGTTTCAAGTGATTCTCCTGCCTCAGCCTCTCAAGTAGCTAGGATTACAGGCACCCACCATCACACTTGGCTAATTTTTGTATATTTTTAGTAGAGATGGGTTTTACTGTGTTGACCAGGCTGGTCTCCAACTCCTGCCCCCGTGATCTGCCCACCTCAGCCTCCCAAAGTGCTGAGATTACAGACGTGAACCACCATGCCGGGCCTCATTTTTACTATTAACCTGCTTTTGACTTGGGTGATAATCGATTGTGCAGATCACAGATTTGAACAATGTTGGCTACAACATCCTTTGGTTGAAGACCAACAATAATTGCCCCTATTGGGGGAAGAGACCCTTTTTTCCTGTCTCTTGTCTCAAAGGAGGAGGAAGTAAAAGTTAAGACATAGCAGGCATGAGGTCAATGGCAAGGTCAGCTGTCGCCACCAACCAGGCCTGGAGGTTAAAGATTAAACTCCCCACCCTTAATCACACTCCTGTCTATGGATCTAACGCATAATATGAAGAAACACCCTCGATTGTTCTCGCTCACTGGTCAGCTACCCCACACCTGCTTCATCCATCACGACCCTCTCACGTGTACTTTCTAGAACTGTAAGCCTTTAAAAAGGCTAGGATTTTCTTTGTCGGGGAGCTCGGTTCTTGAGACACAAGTCTGCCGATGCTCCCGGCCGAATAAAGCCACTTCCTTTAAATCTGGTGTCCGGGAGGTTTCGTCTGCAGCTTGTCCTACTATACTGTCATGAGCTAAATATTGCAAACTAAATGGCAGAGGAAAGGTGTTGAAGACAGGTGTATTCCATGTGAGGTCTCTTTTTCCCTCAGAGACCAGTGATCAGTGACTTGATGCCATGAGGATATTAGTCTAATGTCCAAAGGAATAAAAATGGGTTTCAAAGTTTTAAAAATTATATTAAATAAAGTGTAAACCTATCTTTGTTACCTTCTTTAGAAACAACTTACAAATCCCTGATGGCTTAAGATTTACTAGGACACTTTTAGAGTAAAGTTTATCTGTGTCACACAGACACCCAGAAGAGTTGGCTCAAAGAGGAGCATCTGGGTTTTGTTGGTGTAGCCTTGTACAACCTCCCTTGAGGTGATTTCCGTGTACCTACATGTTAAAAGTGGTAAATTGTTTCCTTAATGCTAGCCTTTCTGCTGCTTCTGTCAGAGAATACTTTGGAATCCTCATCTCAGAAGTCTTTCAAAATTGACTCATGCATTTTGTGGGTGTTTAAGAATGTCAGATAGCTTCAGGAAGAGCAAGCATCCACTTGTGGGAACAGATCCTTTCTTGTTAAGATATCAAGCTTGGGATCCAAACACAAGCTGTGGTAATGAACTTTCTGCACCAACTTGTGTAGACTGAAGCAATAGTTGTGAGAACCAAGGGCAACATGCACCAAATGTCCACTGAGGTAGTCTAAACAGGTAAGAGAATGCTTAATTCACAGTTATTCAAGGCTTGCTAAAGAATCAGACTTTAAGATAGCATTTAGAGAAACATTGCTGCACATGGTGTTTGATTTGTTGAGAAGGCTTTTCTGAGTCTTAATTGCCTTAAAGTCAGGACTGTGGCTATTCGGGGTATATAAAATATGTTAAAGGATGTAGTGAGATAATCTGATAATTTGTAAGGCCCTGTGGATGGGAAGGTGGAAGAGTTTAAAGATATGATAATTCTTCATCTCAGTGACTGATAAAATAGCCTCTGGCTTCAAGGGGATTATAATCTGCTCTGGAGAATTTGTAACAATGCCTGTTCAACAAGATGAGTGAAATGTCAGGTAAAGGTACAAGGCCACTGCATACGATTGTACAAATCATGTCTTGTGTCAGGGAGGAACCTGGCTGAGGGGTGTGTGGGGCCTGCAGTCCAACCCTGGTTCTGCCCACCAAGCTGTGTTTCCCCAGCACACAGCTGAGTCTGCCTGGAGAAATGAGCATCTTGAAATGTGTGCAGAGCCACAATGTGTTTACTCAGCTGGGGGCCCGTAGGACTGCCTCTGCCCAGAGGGAACACCTCTGTAGTACAGACACCGAATGGACTAGCTTTAGCTCATGTGCTGGTGGATTACAGAAGAGTGGATTAACTCTCAAGGTAACATAGGAGAAAACGATCAGGGAAAGCCTCTTAGAGGAACACACAACCTGAAGGGTGTTTCTTCCAGGCAAATTTTGCTAGCCCTTCAGAAGCCTGACTCCAGAGTGGGAGGCTTCTCTTGGACCTGAGGTTAGATTGGGGTGTCCATCTCTGTATTCTGTCCTGTCTTTACTCCACGAGACTGTAGATTGCTGGAGGGTAGGAACCACAGTCACACTTGACTCTGTGCCTGGCACAGACAAGAGTCAAAGGATGAATGATAAGGAAATGAGGGTAGGAGGTGAGATTGAGCAATAGTAGCCAGATCAGAGAGACTTGGAATGTTATCTTAAGGAGTATTCATCCACGCCATCCTGCAAGCCAAGGAACACATTGTGCTGTGAGCAAGGCAGCAATATACGTGCTGCCTTGTGTTTTTCCAAGTTCTCTCTGGGAGTGGTGTCTAGGATGGGTTGGGAGAGGGAGACGGTCTGGGAGAGAGGAAAGGAAGCTGACTGGTGAGGAGGAATGGAATTATAGGATGCTTACAGTTTGGTAGGAAGCAGTTACATAGAAACACTTGGTGTAAGTTTTTAGCTTAGAGATACAGTGCCTAAAGGAAGCAGTGGTTATACAGAGCAGGACCAGATATTTCCTTATAGTCAGGAGCTCGGTTCTTTAGTAAGAATCTGTCCCTTTTATACAGGTGCTAGCTTCATATTTCAGCAGTGTATATGCTAATACACAAAGTGTTTCTGTTCAAGGAAATGCTCACAAACATTGAGAGGCAGTGAGTAAGTGATTAAGAAAATGGACTGGGGCCAACCTGCTTGAAGTTAAGTCTAGGCCGTATGACTTATTAACTCAGTTACTTTGGGCAAGTTACTTAATTTCTCTGTTTCAGTTTCCTCTTCTAAGAAATAGGGAAAATTATATCTTAGATTTCATAGATATTTGTGAGCATTTGATGAGTTCATGTATATAAACTGTTGACAGTTGGCCAAGTGTGGTTGTTCATAGCTGTAATCCCAGCAGTTTGGGAGGCCCAGGCAGGAGGATCACTTGAACCCAAGAGTTTAAGTAGTTACCCATAGCAAGTGTCAGGGAGTGATTTAAAACTATTTTTGGTGTGAAGGAAAAGAAAGTCAAGCTTTTAACAAAGACCAATTGAAGGGTGGATACTGGACGTCTGAAATGAATCAGTTAAGTGCTAAAATGCCCTAAATTTAGGAGTTTCTTCTGTGATTTCTTCTTCTAAAGGACTTTGACATCTATTTTTTTTAATCAAGTTTTTTTTTTTTTTTTTTTAAAGCTTAATTTCTTACTGGAAGAGATTCATCAAAGTCATGTTAGGGATAACTTATAGAATGAAGTTTTTCTTCACTGTATTTTCACCCCAAATAACTACTTCAGTGCCAAAATATTCTTGCAAGTGCAGAGATAAAGAACTTACAGTTTGAAGAATCACAAAGCTATACAGTTCCTTTTTGACCAGCCCTCTTGAGATGCATGTGTGTACACTGCCATTATTGGTGATGTTTTGGTGAAGCGATGATACCAGGGTTGAGCAAGGCTTCTCCTGGTTCTTTTCCTTACACACAGTCTGATACTTCAGGGTAGAGCAGTCTTACAAGGGAATTGAGCTCATTAACAGGGGTCTTTCACTCAGCATTTTCTGGTTAGAACAATGAAAAGAACATTGAGTAATTATCTCTTTCTGGTGACTTAGCCAGGCATCTTGGGAATTTGCTGTTTTGTGAACATTCATTCAGTTCTGTCTTTCAGTTCTGTCTTGTGTATCCAGTTTGCCTTCACTTTATAGATGGTCAAAACAAAAAGATGATACAGATGTGTGAGTGTTGTAAAGGATAGCAATTGTGTATCTACCACCGGCCTAAGAAACAGAATGTTACCAGTACCCCTGAAGCCCCCATAGCTCCGTTCTCCATCTTTCTCCTCCAGCACTATCCTGCATCTGGTAATTATTCTCGTGCTTTACCATGTACTTCTGTATATGAATGTGCCCTCAACATTATATTTTATAATTGTGTCTGTGTTAGATTTTTACATAAATCAGCAGGCTCCTTAGACAAAAACATATAGAATGAAGCCTTTTTTGTTTTTTGAGACAGAGTCTTGCTCTGTCGCCCAGGGTGGAGTGCAGTGGTGTGATCTCAGCTCACTGCTACCTCCGCCTCATGGGTTCAAGTGATTCTCCTGCCTCAGCCTCCTGAGTAGCTGGTACTTCAGGTGTGCACCACCATGCCTGGCTAATTTTTGTATTTTTAGCAGAGATGGGGATTCGCCATTGTTAGCCAGGCTGGTCCCAAACTCCTGACCTCAGGTGATCTGCCTGCCTCGGCCTCCCAAAGTGCTGGGATTACAAGCATGAACCACTGTGCCCAGCCAGAATTAAGCCTTTATTATTTTAATTTTGGGGTTGTGCCAATAAATGATAGGAAGCCATTCCTATAACTTGAATTTGTTGTGATAGGCCAAGTTGTCATCTGTTTGATGTCTGGTCAAGCGATCTGAAGAAGATCACAGGTAACTTCTGATGCAACCCCCCTTTGTGGTTTCTCTGATATTTAGGGAAATGTGCCAGTCGGGCACAGAGTAGTTGCTCAGTATATTTTTAATTTTTTAGAGGCAAGAGCTCTCTCTTTCATCCAGGCTGGAGTGCAGTGGCCCAGTCATAGCATGCTGCACCCTGGAGCTCCTGGGCTCAAGTGATCCTCCCACTTCAGTCTCTGAAGTCCCTGGGCCTACAGGTATGTGCCACCATGCCTAGCTAATTTTAATTTTTTTATAGAGATGGGGTCTTGCTGTTAATATGTTTCCCAGGTTGGTCTCGAACTCCTGGCCTCAAGGGATACTCTTGTCTTGGCCTCTCAAAGTGTTGGGATTACTGGTGTGAGCTACCACACCCAGCTCAAGGGTACCATGTTTGTATCTTTAGTGCCTTGTGTGGTGCCCGGTGCATAGAATTTGCAGAAAATTTTGGTTGGAGAAGTGGTGTGCTCAGAGAATCTTCAGCCGTGGTTCTGAGTAGTTGGAGTGGCTTTGGAATACAGGTGATGATCTGGGGTGATAACAGGAGTAGCTCTCTCATAGGTCACTGGACAGCTGACTTCTGGTATGTACTTTTGTTTTCCTGTGTCACAAAACACACTTGTCATTGTCAGCCCCGCCTGGGTTACTTATTGAAAAAAAGCATGTGACAAAGAGAGAAGACATTGAGATAAAAGAAAAAAACAAACTTCATTTACCTTTGCTTAAAGTATTAGTAGTTGAGATTTGATCCTGAGAGAACTTTCATTCCAGCTGATGGATTTTATCTAACTGAAGTCCATTATTTAGCAGTGTTAATCACCACTTTTATTAAAACAAATCTTTTTGTCTCCAGTGTCCAGAACCTAAGGTAACCTGGTTGGCTTTCTGTACCCCTGGACTAGTATTTTAGAGAGAATCTCTTCAGTAGTGAAAAGTGAATTGGCTGGCAGATGGAATGTTTGACTAAACGCTTTCATTTAGTTTGTGACCTATAGCCTATTCCTATTTAATAATGTATTTATGTAGAACTTTATTGGCAGCGTAAGAGCCTCTATTCCTTGTGATGACTACTGGCTGTTTAATTTTTCTGCCTGACACAGAGCAAAATTCCATAAACTTTTGCTATTGAAAGCTTTTGGTGGATTAGTGGTACCCAATCCTGGTGTTTAAGACTCTAAGCTCTGGAACAGGCCTCATGCTAAATTGATATAGGGCCTGGCACATAGATGCTTAATAGATATCAGCTGAATGAGTATTTAGTGGATTTAAAGAGTATTCAAACCACAAAACTAACCATAGCTTATATTCTCAAAGGGAACAGTGTACTTTTTTTTCCTTCTCATTTCAAGACCAAAATCAGCCTTTTGCATTTTGGATCCTTTTTTTTTTTTTTTTTTTTTTGAGGCAGTCTTGCTCTGTTGCTCAAACTGGAGTGCAGTGGCGTGATCTCGGTTCAGTACAACCTCTGCCTCCTGGGTTCAAGCGATTCTCATGCCTCAGCCTCCAGAGTAGCTGGGACTGCAGGTGTGCGCCATCTTGCCCAGCTAATTTTGTGTATTTTTTAGGAGTTTTGCCATGTTGACTAGTCTGGTCTTGAACTCCTGAGCTCAGGAAATTCACCCAACCTCTGCCTCCCAAAGTGCTAGGATTATAGGCTTGAGCCACGGTGCCTGACCGATATTTATTTCTTTTTGAGAGTTATTCAGTCCCTGCAGTGTTTATACTTACTATCCAGAGTATTTAGGGTTGCTGTAGAATGGATTTTGTGCTATATAAATATCTGTGTGTGTATTTGTGTTCTTACGGCTTTTCTAAAGAAATGTCATCTGCTTATTGGCTCTTCTACTAAGAGGTATTTTCTTTCTTTTTTTTTTTAGATGTGGTCTCACTCTGATGCCCAGGCTGGTGTGCAGTGGCACAATCTTGGCTCACTACAGTCTCTTCCTCCTGGGTTCAAACAATTTCCTCCTGCCTCAGCCTCCTGAGTAGCTGGGACTATAGGCGCCTGCTACCACACCTGTCTAATTTTTGTATTTTCAGTAGAGACAGGGTGTCACTATGTTGGCCAGGCTGGTCTCAAACTCCTGACCTCGTGATCCTGCCGGCCTTGGCCTCCCAAAGTGCTGGGATTACAGGCATGAGCCACCATGCCTGGCTGAGGTATTTTATTTTCAACTAGCCTTAAGATAATGCAGAATGTAAGTCCAACATCCTACTCCTTCAACAGTTGACAGTGTTTTGGCATATGTTACCCTGAATACAATGATCTATTTCAGTCTATTGATGTAAATGTGAACAACTTCTAATATGTAGGAGTTGAGGCCAACAAAATATCTTTCCATATCCTGGAAGCATGAATTTTGGAGAGATGACCAACTTAATAGATAATCTTCAGTTTTGTGTTATCTTAAAATGCACAGTTTAATAGATAGTCTTAAATTCTGAAAATTTATATATTATCTGATGTAGTTAGAAATTGAAAATGTATATTTCTCAAGGTTACCAAGATTATATCTATTTGAATTTAGTAGTGATTGAATGGAATAGGTTGTTAAGATGAATTGCCACAAAATTTATATTGTTGTAAGATAGGCGGAACATTAATTTTCTTCTAATATACTTAACATTGTGGATAATACTATCCATCTATCTTTCTCTCTATATGAATACATAATTTTATTATATATAATGTTTGTAATCTGATGCTTCATCTTTCCCTTCATGAAGTTTTTTTATATGTCACCTTAATTATTGGTATTTTGTTTAATCTGATAAACACGTGATGGATTTATCTGTTGGTTTTGTTGTGAAACTTAAGAAAAAGGCAAAGCTATTGGCCTATTTTGGGCACCCTATATTTATTACATTTATTTGAGACCTTCCTAGTGCTTTCTGAATTATTTGTGTGATGTGTGTGTATGAGAACACACTGAGGATTCAGAAGCTGTGTGAGACCATGTATGTGTATCCACGGCCTTTCTTTGGAATACTACTTGAGAAATTAGAGCAGGTATGTCCAAACATGCTATCATCAGCATTTAATGATGCTGCTCTCTCTTCCAAGCAAACTGACAAGGGCAGATGAAAGTCCAGTTTTCCGAAATGGGCCTCAGTCTGATGGGATGTTTTATTGCAGTTTGCTGCTGTCATGAGGTCTTCATTCAGATGCAGATGTTAAGGTTATTTTGCTTTATCTGGGGAATCTTTCTGGGTTTTCATGGCAGATATTGAGATATGTGGGACAAGTGTTATTATGTATTAGGTTAGAGGACATGTTGCTTGTCCTGCTTGGGAGAGGAGCCAAGGCTGGCAGGAATAGCTGGAAGAGTGTGCTGCACTTAGATCTCTCAAGTAGTAAATTGGAGTAAGATGCCTCTGGAATTCTTCCACAGTTATTTTAAACTTGAGGTTGTACTGCTTGTGTTGGATTAACTCAAGGTTCTCTCTCAAGGGGCACATGAAGGTCTTCCTCCACTGCTTCTGCTTTATTTGAGGCCTTCATCTTGTGCTTGGATTATTATCATAGCCTCCTTTGCTTCCACCGTGCCACCTACATCCAAGTATGACATTGCCGTGGGCCTGTACCCTTTGTAGGCACATAAGGCTCTGTGTTTAGTTTAGTGCTCTGCTGTTGTCATCTCGAAATTCTTCATTTTCCAACAAGAGGAACATTTTCAATTTGCACTAGTCCCTACGATTTCAGTAGCTGGTCTTGGCTCTAGGAATAGCATTTCTAAAACGACTTCAAATTCCTCAAAGTTCACACTCCTTATCCTGCCCATCGAGCACCATCTCTTACTGGTGTGCTTTTCTTTGAGTGTCAGTGCTTGTAAAGTTCCTCCAGGTATATACCAAATGGCCCCACACCTCCACAACATTTGCTGTTGGTGTTTCCTTCTTCTCATTTCCCCTACCCAACCTGGTTCACTTCTATTCATGTTTTGAAATGCTGCAGAAATAAGATTGGGCTGCGAAACCAAATATGACCGTTTTTTTTGTTGTTGTTTGTTTGTTTGAGATGAAGTCTTGCTCTGTCACCCAGGCTGGCGTGATCTTGGCTCACTGCAACCTCTACCTCTTGGGCTCAAGCTCTCCTACCTCAGTAGCTGGAATTAGAGGTGTGCGCCACCACGCCTGGTGAATTTTTGTATTTTTAATAGAGATGGGGTTTTACCAGGTTGGCCAGGCTGGTCTCAACCTCCTAACCTCAAGTGATTCTCCTAAAGTGCTGGGACTACAGGTGTGAGCCACTGTGTCTGGCCTAATATGACCATCTTAACTAGTTATGATCACGCTTTGCTTATGTCATATCTCTTCAAAGCTTTCCTATCGGGTGAGGTTGGGCCATATTTGATCTTGGGATAATAGTTCTGTAATAACTCTCCAAGAAGATCAGATTGATTTTTGCCAGGTAAAAAAAAAATTCTTTTATCTTCAGGGTGTTCATTCATGCAACATATTGAAAAATTTTTTTAATGTAAATTTAATTATTTGAGACAGAGTCTTATTCTGTCGCCCAGGTTGTAGTTCAGTGGTATGATCTCAGCTCACTGCAACCTCTGTCTCTTGTGTTCAAACTATTGTTGTGCCTTAAGCTTCCCAGGTAGCTGGGATTACGGGTATGCATCACCATACCCAGCTGATTTTTTATATTTTTAGTAGAAATGGAGTTTCGCTGTGTTGCCCAGGCTGGTCTCCTGGCCACAAGTGATCTGCCCACCTTGGTCTCCCAAAGCGCTGGGATTACAGGTGTGAGACATCAGCCTGGCCCATGCAACACATTTTTATGGGGCATCTAATCTATGCCAGACAATATTTTAAGCACTGAGGATGTGGCATTGAACAAACTATTTTACCTTTTCCTTCACTGAGCTAATAATTTCTAGTAGAGTGGGCAGAAAGTGAATGAACAAATACCTTAATATATAATTAGATCCAGAGTTCTAGAAAACAAGGCAAAGTACACATTTTGGCCTTTCACCTTGGAAGATTTATATTTGTTGTTTATCTACCTTAAAGTTTGGTGGATGAGACTAAGAATGAGGCTCTGGGCCTGGTGTGACTATTGCAGAGTAGGATAGCATCCAAGTTGTCAGTTACTCCATGCATGTTTTCTGATAGTGATGGTTTGGACGTAAAACATAGATACCGCACAGGTACTTCCCAAGAAAACTGAAAACATACACTCACACAATGTATACAGACTTTTACTGTTGCATTATTCATAATAGCCAAAAAGTAGAAGACAAGCCAAATATCCGTTAACTAATATATATGTGTGACTAAAATGTGGCATAACCATACAATGAAATGTTACTTAGCTATAAATAGGAATGAAATATTGATATGTGGTACAACGTGAATGAACTTTGAAAACATTACGCTAAGTGAAAGAAAACAGTCACAGAAAACTGTATGATTCTGTTTATAAGAAGTGTCCAGAGTAGGCAAATCTATAGAGACAGAATGATTGGTAATTGGTGGGGGCTGGAGGGAGAGGAGAAAAAGGAGTGACTGCTGATGGGGCAGTAATGAAAGTGTTCTGAAATTAGGGAGTGGTGATGGTTGCACAACATTAAGAGTATACGGAAAGCTGCTGAGTTGTACTTTTTAAGATGGCGAATGTTAGAATGTGTGAATTAGTACAATAAAGCTGTCATAAAAAAATGCTGGCATTACCTTCTATCTGAAGGTGAGGATCTTAAGAAGATAAAATGAAGTGCAATAACATAAAGCACTTAAAGCCCAGTGCCTGGGACACAATATGCACTCAACTAATGGTTATTGTCGCCCTTAAAGTAATACTGCTTAAATATCTGTAAGCTGGAACTTTTATTTATTCACTGCTACATCTCTAGAATATGGCCTGTTATGGGGTATGCAGTCATTAAATATAATACTTGTTGAATGAATGTAGCTCATTCACATTCATGTTCAGTCACATTCACCAGTGTGGCTGTCTTTCTTGTTTCACCTCGTGCAGCGTGTTGGTGAATCTGCGTCAGTTGGGCCTGCCTTTTGAGCTTCTTGTCTAGCGGTGGTACCCAAGAGATGTGGAGCTCTTTACAGCACATAACTTCAGTGCTTAAGTTGGGCTTGTGGCATACAGACTGAGTATGGGGAAGCAAGGACTCTACCTAAATTAAAGGTGAAAGTGGGGAGGCCAGGCCCAGCGGCTCATGCCTGTAATCCCAGCACCCTGGGAGGCAAAGGCAGGCGGATCACTTGAAGTCAGTCAGGAATTGGTGACCTGCCTGGCCAGCATGGTGAAACCCTGTCTCTACTAAAAATACAAAAATTAGCTGGGCCTGGTGATGCACACCTGTAATCCCAGCTGCTCGGGAGGCTGAGGCAGGAGAATCGCTGGAACCCGGGAGGCAGAGGTTGTGGTGAGCCGAGATTGTGCCACTGCACTCCAGCCTGGGTGACTGAATGAGACTCCGTAGCCAAAAAAAAAAAAAGAGTAAGTGGTGTCAAATGATTCTTGAGCCTTTTTCTAGTAATATAATTCTGCTTTGTGTTTTTATTTTTACTTACTTATTTTTTTGAGATGGAGTCTTGCTGTCACCTGGGCTGGAGTACAGTGGTGTGATCTTGGCTCATCGCAACTTCTGCCTCCCGGGTTCAAGTGATTCTCCTGCCTCAGCTTCCTGAGCAGCTGACATTATAGGAGCCCACCACCATTCGCAGCTAATTTTTTTTTTTTGAGACTGAGCCTTGCTCTGTAACCCAGTGCAGTGGTGCGGTCTTGGTTCACTGCAACCTCCACCTCCTGGGTTCATGCAATTCTCCTGTCTCAGCCTCCTGAGTAGCTGGGATTACAGGCACCCACCACCATACCTGGCTAATTTTTGTATTTTCAGTAGAGACAAGGTTTCACCATGTTGGCCAGGCTGATCTCAAACTCCTGACCTCAGGTGATCCTCAAGCTGCCAAAGTGTTGAGATTACAGGCGTGAGCCACCATGCCTGGCTCTTTGTGTTTTTAAAAGAACTGAATTGGTCTGTCTAGAATGTGATTCTTAAGGATTCATTATCAGTTACTCCAAGAGCATAGGATTTCACTTGTGGTTAAAAAAAAACAATAAAACACAAATTTAGTTCTTGGAAATGTACAGATTTAAACTGATAGTTTGTTCTGCTAAATGCAACTCACAATTTCTACATACAGGAAATTAATATTTTAAATGAAGATAGAAGCAGTTTTCCCCAAAAATATTTGTGTGGTTTTGTTAAAACTTCACATCCTTTTATGAACCTGGCATTCCACTAATAACACTGAGTTGCTTTTACAGCTGTGTCAGCAAGGTGCCATCTTCTTACATTGAAGTTCATGAAAAGACATAACGCTGTTGTTGTTTGTATTATGGGGCATTCTTTTTAGACCACTGGAACTTGTTTCCTTTGGTCTCTCTAAGGAATGGTTGTGCTTCTCATATTCCCTTAGTCTTCTGTACATTGTGTGGTTGATCACATTTCTTGTTACCATAAACTGTTGAGAGGCACAGTGCCCAGTTTGTGGCTTACTTCTAGGAAGTATCCAGGGTTTCTCTTTATCAGTCTTTTATGTACCATCTTACTTCTTGACTTTATTTTCTACTCTTATTTTTCTCTTGCCCAATTTATGTATATTTCTTTCTTTCTTTTTTTTGCTGGAGACAGGTTCTCCTCCTGTTGCCCAAGCTGGGATGCAGTAGCACAATCAGTAAGCTTGAGCTCACTGCAAGCTCAAACTCCTGGGCTCAAGTGATCCTCCCACCTCATCCTCCCAAAGTACTGGAATTACAGGCATGAGCCACCACACCTGGCCACTCTTTCTTTCTTCCTTTTTTTGGTTGGGGGTGGGGGGTGCTATGCTGTCTCAAAGAGCTGCTTTTATAATTTCTTGGGAGATAAATGTGTTAAATAAGCAACAATCCCACTTATTGAAGTGAATATTTTAAAAACTAAAAACATACCTACAACTACCTAAAAATTTCCTCCCATATCAGGAAGGATGGAGAGAAGGCAAAAGTGTCAGAAGAGAGTTGGGAAGCTTTTTGTTTGGGAAGTTTTCTTGAATACCTCTGTTTTTCTTGTCTTTATTAATAGAGGTTGGTGAGATGGCAAAGCAGTACATAGAGAAAAGTCTTTTGGTTCCAGACCATGTGATCACACGCCTAATGATGTCCGAGTTGGAGAATAGGCGTGGCCAGCACTGGCTCCTCGATGGTGAGTTGAAGCTGTGAGTAAACTGGATTTCTGGGAATTGTCGGTTAAGGTCTTGCACACTCTCTTAACTTCTTACCGATTGGAAAATGCCTTATTTTCTAAACTTTCTATCATTTATTTAATATTGCAATTTGGCAACATGATAGGAACCCATTGTGGTGAAGCCTCTTATTTCTTCTGTCTCTGGATCACCATCATTAGAACCGCTGATTTGAAGCAAATCTTCACCAGATTTCTGTTATTGCTTCAGCCCTTTTGTTTCCATAAGTCATCCTGAGTATAACTCCTCTTCAATCAGATGTTCTTTTATTCACCACAGGACACACAAAATAAAACTATGAGTTATTATTTTTAACCTGTCAGATTAACAGAGAAAGAACATCGGAAAAATCCTTTATTGAATGTGTAGGAAACAAATATTGTTGAAAGTATAAAATGAGTAAACTTTGGAGAGCAGTTAGCATTATATATACTTTCTGATCCAGCAGTTGCATTCTGGATTTCTGCCTAAAGATGCAAGGAGGTTTATTTCAACATTATTGGTAAATAGGAAGACACTGTTACTGACAGTATAAAAGAGTCATTATATATGTGGTACTCTGAGGACACAAAGGGGAAAATTATCTGTTCTATTGGTAGGAGGAGGGGTTGGAAGAACTGTATGGAAAGTGATTAATAGATAAATGGTCCTCAGGTGGATGAATGGGGATAGGGAACGTAGATTTTTTTTTTTTTCAGCAGAGGAACAGTGTAAACAGAGTGAAAGGGCAATGAGTTATCTTAGTATTTTTCTGAGCCTGCAAGCAGAGGTTGCAGAGAAAATCCTGGGGTGGATAGCCTTTGATTTTGCATAAAGATGGTAGAACTGGAATTTGTTGATTTTTTGAAGCACTGAAGAGTTGTTAAGTATGGGTGTAATACCTCATTTGTCTCTCTGAAAGACTATTCCATTAGCAGCACAGGAGAGATTAGGTGCTGGGGCATGGGGGAGAGTTGTAACTACAAACCAGAGATCACTGGAATAACTGGACTAAGGGATGTTGAGGTCCTGAATTTAAGCAATAATAGCAGTGGGATGGAAGAGGGAGGCACCATTCATAATAGAGTGAATTGAGGAGAAAGAACTGATAGGAGGTGTGGCTGATGTTGGGTACTACAGCCCCAGGCTTTTCTTTTATTGCCTTCCAGGCTTTTTGAGTTTCTTAGTTTTCATAACCCTCTCTACACTAGAGAGGATAGTGTAGAGTTTCATAACCTAGGCTTGTTAATTTCTCTAGACTCTACTTTTAACCCACAAAAGTTAGCCCCTTTCTTAGTCTGTTTTCTGCTGCTACAACAGAATATTTTGGACTGGACCATTTATAAAGAAAAGAAATTTATCTCTCACCAGTTCTAGAGGCTGGAAAGTCCAAGAGCATGGTGTCAGCATCTGATGAGGGCCTTCTTGCTGCACCATCCCTGGCAGAAGGCATCCCATGGGGAAGAAGTGCATGCTTCTGAGAGGGAATGGGAGCTGAACTTATCCTTTTATCAGGAGCCCGTTGTTTTATATAGAGCCCACTTCTCTGATAAGAGCATTCATTCATTCATGAGGGCAAAGCCCTTATGGCCTAATGACCTCTTAAAGGCTCCATCTCCCATAACATGACATTGCCAATTATATTTCAACATAAGTTTTGGAGGGGACATTCGAACCTTAGCGTTCTGCCCCTACCCACCTCCCCACAAAAAACAACTCATGTCCTTCTCATATACAGAATACATTCATTCTATCCCAGTAGCCCCCAGAGAGTCTTAACTTGGTCTAGCATCAACTCAAAAGTCCAATCTGAATCAGACATGGGTAAGATTTATAAGATATAATTCATTCTGAGACAAATTCCCTTCATCTGTGAGCTTGTGAAATTCAATGGAAGTCGTCTACTTCCAAAATGCTATGGTAGAAAGGTGTTTGATGGACATAACCATTCCAAAAGAAGAAATAGGCAAGAAGAAAGGAGTAAGTGGTCCCTGATAAGTCCAAAATACAACAGAGGACACATTAAGTCATAAAGATGGAGAATATCCCCATCGACCCCACATTCTGCCTCCTGGGCACACTGGGATGGGAGTTGGGCTCCTAGGGCCTCAGAAGCCCCACCATCTGTGACTTTGCTGGGCTCAGTCCACTCAGCAGCTCTCATTGGTTGGAGTTGTGTACTGGTGGATTCACAGTTCTGGGAGTGGCCCACTCCCATGGCTCCACTAGGCATTGCCCTAGTGGGGACTCTGTGGCAGCCTTGACCCCACAGTTCCACTGGGCATTGTCCTAACAGGGGCTGTCCGCAGTGGCTCTATCCTGCAATAGGTCTCTGTCTGGGCCTCCAAGCAGTCCCTGGCATTCTTTGAAATCTAGGTGGAAGAAGCCATGCCCTGCAGGACTTGCATTCTGGAGCCATGCCTGAAGCTGTTTGCGTCATGGCTGGGGAGGCCAAGGAATGCTGTCTATCTCCTGAAAGCAGTCTACCATCCTAGAGCTCTGAGTCTGATGGGAGGGGCAGTCCACTTATCTCTGAAATGCCTTTGAGGTCTTTCTTCCATTGTCTTGATTGATAGCACATGGCTTCCTTCTATCCATGCTTGAGCAATAGGTTGTTTGACCACACACTTAATATTCCCTCTTGAACATACTTTTCCACTCTTTACATGGCCATGCAAGAATTTTCCAAATTCTTCTGTTTTGCTTTTCTTTTAACTATATAGTTATCCCTCAGGATCTGCCCAGGGTAAGCGGTGCGGGAAGGGATTGGTTCCAGGATCACTCCCTCATACCAGAATCCATGTGTACTCCAGCCCTGTGAAACCCATGGATATGAAAAGTCAGTCCTCCACGTGCAAGGGTTTTGCATCCTGCAAATACTGTATTGCATTTGGCTGTGAATGTGGAACCCAGTGATATGGAGGGCCAACTGTATTTATTGAAAAAAATCCTTGGCTGGGTGTGGTGGCCCATACCTGTAATCCCAGCACTTTGGGAGGCCGAGGCGGGCAGATCACTTGAGCCCAGGAGACCGGCCTGGGCAACATTGCAAAATCTCATCTCTACAAAAATTAGCCAGGTGTGGTGGCATGTGCCTGTAGTCCCAGCTACTTGGGACTGAGGTGGGAGGATCACTTTAGCCTGAGAGGTTGAAGCAGCAGTGAGGCATGATCACACCACTGCACTCCAGCCTGGATGACAGATGACAGAGTGAAACCCTGTTTCAAAAGAAAGAACAAATTTTGGTACAAAGTGTGTCCTCAGAGTTCAAACCCATGTGTTCAATGGTCAACTGTATTTGATCATCTCTCTGCTCTCAAATCTCATTTTATGCAATTAGAAGTAACCACACAGCAGCTTGAATGCTTTACTGCTTAGAGATTTCTTCCGCCGCATATCCTAGTTCATTGCTCTTAAGTTTTGCATTCCGTAAAGCTCTAGGACACAGACTTAATTTGCCAAGGTCTTTGCAACTGTCTAACAAGAATAACCTCTACTCCATTTTCTAATACCTTCTTTTACATTTCTGTCTGAGACCTCATCAGAATGGCCTTTAGTATCCAATTGCTGCTAACATTCCGGTCGTTGCCACTTGAGTAGTTTCTTTTTTGAGACAAAGTCTCACTCTGTCGCCTAGGCTGGAGTGCTGTGGCATGATCTCGGCTCACTGCAACCTCCACCTCCCAGTTTCAAGCGATTCTCCTGTCTCAGCCTCCCAATTAGCTGGGATTGTAGGCATGTGGCACCATGCCCAGCTAATTTTTGTATTTTTAGTAGAGACAGGATTTTGCCATGTTGGCCAGACTGGTCTTGAACTCCTGATCTCAGATGATACTCCTGCCTCAGCCTCCCAAAGTGCTGGGATTGCAGGCGTGAGCCACTGTGCCTGGCCCCCTTGAGTAATTTTTAAGAAGATTCAGACCTTCCCTACAGCTCCCCTCTTCTTTCGAGTTCTCACCATAATTGCCCTTGATACATCATACATGGCAATTTAGGGTGTTTCTAGCTGCCTCCTCCAAATTCTTCCAGCCTCTACCCATTATCTGGTTCCAAAGCTATGGCCACATTTTTAGATGTTTTTATGGAAACAGCCCCATTCCTTGGTATCCATTTTCTGTCTTAGTCTGTTTTGAGCTGCCATAACAGAATACCTCAGGTTGGGTCATTTATAAAGAAAAGAAATTTATTTCTCACAGTTCTGGAGGCAAGGAAGAGTAAGACCATGGTGCTCCTATCTGTTGAGAGTCTTTTTGCTGTGTTTTGTAACCTGGTGGAAGGCAGCACATGATGAGAAGGCTCACACAAGAGAGGGAATAAGGGGTTAAACTTAGGTTTTTTCAGGAGCCCACTCCTGAGCTAAACAACCCCGTTAATCCATTCATGAGGGCAGAGCCCTCATGACCTGATAATTTCTTAAAGGCCCCACCTCCCAATGCCTTTAAATTGGCAATTAAATTTCAACATGAGTTTTGGAGGGAACATTCAAACCATAGCACCCCCTAATGCTTTTTGTGTGGGTATTTATCACGATTGATAAACTTTGACTTTGCCACCACTTAACAGTATCTCTAGTTTAAAATTTTAAATTGTAATTCCTCTCACCTTGCAAAATGAATTAGTGTAGTTTTAGTGAACTTAAAAGTCATGTGTTTAAAAAGGATCATCTGTGTTAAACTCCTCTGGAAAGAGGGTTAGTGTAATAATTTCGAGCATGGACCCTGGTGCTGCCAGACTGCCTGACTTGAATCCCTGCTCTGCCACTTTCTGGCAGACTGTGTGACCTTGGGCCTCTGATTGCTCATGAAACACAGATTAGCAAAGAGGGGCAAAGTGAGCAAATATGTGTAAAGTGCTTAGAAGAGTGCTTGCTTTATGTAAGTGCTATATGAGTGTTTGTCATTATTTGTTGTGACTAATATACAGGTCCTGAATTTTGGGAGTGGGAGGTGACTATTTAAAGTGTTCACTTCAAAAATAGCTCTAAAAGTATGTAGCCAGGCAGAATAAAAGTCAGTTTCAATTATGGAACGTTTTCTGTATCTCTTCAGTGTTTGCTTTTGCCATGACTTCGTCTTCCCCTCAGGACTGAGTAACTGAAGTTCTTCCACATCATAGGCCTGTTTTAGTAAAGTACGTCAGCCTCCCAAATGATTTGGTTAGTATTTTTCTCCTTGAAAACCCATATGGTCACTTTTTCAGTTGCGATTTTTCTTTAAAGCTCTGGAGTAAATCCATTTGGCAAGGTGTGGAGTGCGAGGGATGCCTGGTTCCTATGTTCAGCTTTAGGCTCCTTATGTTACACAGGCACATGCTCTGCGGAGGACGTGCCTGTTGAGTGTGCTAAAGGTGACTGAATGTGGAAAGGTCGAGAAAGGCATTCTAATGACAGATGACTCATGATCTTGGTCCATATGGCTGTTGAGAGGCATCCTGCAAACCGTGGATGGAAATGAGTAGAGTGGATCCAAGCCAAGGGAACCCCAAGTGGGGATGTGGGGAGCCGAGGGAGGGTGAGGGCTCTGGTTTGGTCAGCTTTGCCCTTGCTGAAAAAACGTTCAGTACTACCTTCCCTTTTCAGTGCTTTCCAGTTGGGTAAGAAATATCCTTTGTTTAGTTGGGTATTTTGTTTTGTTTTTGAGACAGAGTCTCTCTCTCTCTCACCCAGGCTGGAGTGCAGTGGCTCAGTCTCTGTTCACTGCAACCTCCACCTGCCAAGTTCAGGCAGTTCTCCTGTCTCAGCCTCCTGAATAGCTGGAATTACAGGTGCATGCCACCATGCTTGGCTATTTTTTTGTATTTTTTTTTTAGTAGAGGCGAGGTTGCACCATATTGGCCAGGCTGGTCTTGAACTCCTGGCCTCAAGTGATCTGCCCGACTCAGCCTTCCAAAGTGCTGGGATTACAGGCATGAGCCACTGCTCCTGGCCCTTAAGAAATATCTTTTTTTGTGTGTTGTTGTTGTGTGTGTATATACATGTATATGTTTATATATGTATATATGTATACACACATATGGAGAGTGTGCTTTTTTCTTTTCCTTTCTCTTTTATTTTCTCAAAAATTTATTGTGTTCGTGACAAAAGTTTTTTTCTAATTAGTTTCCTTTAATTTTTAAGGGACATATTCTACCAAAGGATTATAATACACAAGCCTTCTAATTTTGTTATAAAATGGGTTTTTTTTGTTTGTTTCATAGAGAGGCTGTTTATTGCTTACTAAGTGATCTTGAGGTGAAATAGTAACTAAGGAACAGTAATTAGCTATTTAAAACAAATACATTGCTTAAGGCCAGGAGTTTGAGACTAGCCTGGGCAGCACAGCAAGACCCTGTCTCTACAAAAAAGAAAAAATGCTGAGTTTGGTGGCACATACCTATAGCCCCAACTACTTGGGAGGCTGAGCCGTAAGATTACTTGAGCCCGGGAGTTTCCTGCAGTGAGCTATGATGGCACCACTGCACTACTGCCTCAGTGACAGCGAAACCATGTCTCAAAAAAAAGAAAAGCAAAATTTTCACTTTTTCTTTTGAGATGGAGTCTCACTCTGTCACCAGGCTGGAGTGCAGTGGTGCAATCTTGGCTTATTATAGCCTCCTCCTCCTGAGTTCAAGTGATTCTCCTGCCTCAGCCTCTTGAGTAGCTGGGATTATAGGTACCCGCCACCACGCTCGGCTAATTTCTGTATTTTTGTAGAGATGGGATTTCACCAAGTTGGCCAGGCTGGTCTTGAATTCCTGACCTCAGGTGATCTACCTGCCTTGGTCTTCCAGAGTGTTAGGATTACAGGTGTGAGGCACAGCATCCAGCTAATTTTTCACTTTTTAAAAAAACGGTCGAGTATTAGTCCGTTTCCATGCTGCCAATAATGACATACCCAAGACTGGGTAATTTATACAGGAAAAGGGTTTAATTGACTTACAGTTCCATGTGGCTTGGGAAGCCTTACAATCATGGCAGAAGGCAAGGAGGAGCGAGTCACATCTTATATGGATGGCAGCAGGCAAAGAGAGTTCGTGCAGGGAAACTCCTGTTTTTAAAACTATCAGATCTCATGAGACTTGTTCACTATCACGAGAACAGCATGGGAAAGACCAGCCCCCATAATTCAGTTACCTCCCACCAGGTTAATCCCACAACACTTGGAAATTGTGGGAGCTACAGTTCAAGGTGAAATTTGGGTGAGGACACAGCCAGACCATATCAGGCCAGCAGTGAGGTATATAACCATAGAGAGAGATGCATTAGTAACTGTGTTTTTTTTTCATTTCTAAACTTAACTGCTTACTTGTGCATTAAAATAGCAATCTAGAAGTTCCCCAAATCAGTCCCAATTTATCTCCATGTACCAAGATGTAGTAGAATTATCTGCCATATGATTTTAGGGGTGGCTATCAAAATATTTTAAATTGGTATTTCAAAGTTTGGTTTTGTAAAAAACAGCCTTAAATTTTAGAATTGTAAATGAAATGTTATTTAATCCTTTTCATTGATAATAATGATAACCTTTAGCACAAGAGTCAGCATTCAGTCCATGGTTGTATTTGGACCCTGATTTGTTTGTTTCATTCTGAGCAGTGCTGACCACTAACAAGTGCTTTCTGAAGGTAATTCTGTTCTGCTTTTAACATAAGTCAGAGTTGTTTGAATGTGTGCAGTGTTTGTGTGTGTGCCTCTGTTTTTCCTGAGAGCGAAATGATTTCAGACTTGAGATGTTACTGGCTACACACTTAGCCAGAGCCCATGGTGTAGCCGAGTAAAAGGTATATGTTCAGAAACTAAACTATAGATGCTGGAGCCAGAGTATTTTGCCCTGATTTTGCAAATGTGTTTTACCATATGAGGCTAGTACATAACTGACCTTATCGTCTCCACATTTTTCCTTCTGATTCAAACCTCTGAAGAGTGTCACATCCCACTGGGCAACATATGTCTACAGAAAAAAGCCAAAAATATCTTCTGAATCACATCTTTTAAGAAATGCCAAGGGTCATTTTTTTTTT
>PVKP010009597.1:0-67685 GCA_004027715.1 Plecturocebus donacophilus
TTTTTTACTGTTGCTCTGCATGTTTTTTTCCTGACTACTTGTCCTTCACATTCTTTGAGAGCTCTCTAACTGCCTTTGTGTTCAGATGGCCTCTGTTATCTGATATTTGCCTTCTTTTTCCAAGCAATGTGACATCTCCTGTATCCCATTGTTCAGGACTCCAAGGATCAAATAACAACCCTTTTGGAATTTGCTAGACTCTAAAAAACTCTGTTTATTTCAGCTTTATGTAATGTACACTTCCATAAGGATGTCTAACTATTAGCAAGTCTATTTGAAGGTAACAGTCTTACACACACACACACACACACACACACACACACACACACACACAAAGCATACATACAGAACCATTCCAAAGACTACATAGGTAACTGTGAAAAGACAAATAAAATTTCCAAAAGAATCTGTTGAATACTTTGTTTTTACGAAGTACATTCCTGCAAAAGAATTTTAATTAACTGAAAGAAGGATTGGGAACAACTAGGTTCTAGGAAATAAAGTTATATGATGCTCTAAATTTTTCAAGTTTTATTATAACTGAGAGGAATTTGTTCAAGGTTTATCTGGAGCTTTAAAGTCTAAACGTCAAATCTGTGTCAATTATCTCAACATACACTGCCAAGAAGATCACTTATTATTAATGGATGGTGAAATGGATCACTGGGAAGTTAAGATAATTCTTTGTCATGAGTTTTGTCTCCAAGTACAATTGAGTTGTTTTTCTAACTATATTTCAGAGGTCTAGAATATTTCTGTATCTAATCAACTAATCACATTTTCCTCTGCATGTTATTAAGGCATTCATTAGCCTTCAATAGCACTGCAGAAGTTGGCTTTGGTTTAAAATTGTGCCCATGGTAGGAATATTTCCATAAACCACTTAAAACATTAGTAAGCTGTACTCTTCTCCCCTCTCCCCAGAATTTATTTAATCTCATTAAACCTAAAAATGAGTCGAAGCAGTGGGTAGCATTTTCTTTTCTTTTTTTTTTTTTGATGAATCAAAACATGAAAGAAGAATGCAAGCATTAAGAGGTAATGAACATTGGATGCACTCTCTATTCTAACTGTTCAGACTTAAAGCAATATAAAATGCTTAGATGTCATTATCTGAAATACTTATGATGGGATTGTTTTTCCTCGATAAGAAATTAATTGGTAATAAATCTGTATTAGAGGGAAGTAAAAACAGACTGTGCCAACTTAATTTGGCTTCAGGGATAAGAAAGAAGCAGATGTTGGAATTAGCACTTTAGATATTAACCCTCCAAATCAGCATTTGGAGACAAGATTGGTTGTGGAATTTTTCATGGGAACTGGTAGATTCATGCATCCAAGGTCCATAGCTTTGATTACATTTTGGGACCTCTGAAATTTATAGAAAATTGTATTAGAAATAGGACTTGTAATTTAAAATTTTCTTAACACCATATTGTTCACAAATTTGCATGTTATTTGTGAGTAGGGGGCATTCCAATCTTTTTTCTGTGGATTATGTCTACTGCCAAAGTAAGCACTAATAGCAAAAAGCCAGGATTCAAGTGAGATGGGTTTTAGCATTCTCGTAAAATAATTATGTTGCCATATGCAAGTCGTCTAACTTCTATGACATTAGTTTTCTCATCAGTAAAATGGGAACAATTGGTAGCCACCCTGAATGTCCTTGACAAGGTGGAAAGTACTCTGGAAAGTTAAAAGCACTATAAAAAAATTGTATCTGTTAAGTCAGAAAACTATGACTTACACTACTGAGATAGTAAATATTACAGATCCAAACCCCAACATATCAGCTAGCTTTTTTCTAAGAACATTCCTGAGAAATTTTTCCTAATAAAACAATCAAAGGAATATGTGAAGATATTCATTAAAGCATTACCAATGATAGTGAAGTATTGGGAGTAATCTAAATATCCAACAATAACAGATTGTCAAAATAGATTATGTTACGGCTATAGAAAGGAAAACTATATGAAATTTCATGACATGTGATACGCAAAAAATTATAGACTACAAAACAGTATTTGATTACATAAACCCAACTTTTGGTTTGGTTGAAATAAAATATGTAGAAAAAATTAGAAATAGATAAAATATTAATGATTAGTTCTAAGTGGATGAAGCATGATTGACTTTTTATTTTGAGAGTGATTTTCTGTATTTTTGAAGTTTTCTGTATAAAACATGTATAACTTTTGTTAGAAAGATATACATGTATGTGTATATAATATATATCCTTGTCTCTTTGATTCCCAACTGGGGCTAATTTTGAGCCCCCACCCGCACTCCCAGCGAATGTTTGCTACTGGTATCTAGTGAGAAGAGACCAGGGATACTGCTTAACACCCTTCAGTGCACAGTGAAGCTTCCCACAGTAAAGAATTATCTAGCCAAAATATCGATAGCACTGAGGTTGAGAACCCTGAGCATTTTCTCCTAGGTCAGACCTCTGTTGTTGATCTCACAAGCAAGTGCTGAAGGGCTAAGGGAGATCTGTCCACAGTGGTCTTCTCTCCAGGTGATGCTCACCCCCATCTGACTTTCTTCTCTTCAAACTGTCTTCTCTTGCACCCAGCCCATGGAGTCTGTACGTTGCCTAAAGCTAGAGGGGAGGCTATTTTCCCCAATCTGTTGTACAGGGTGTGCTGTGGCTTTTTGATATTCAAAAGCCTGGCTTCTGGGGCTCAGAAACCCTTTCAAAACTATTATCTCTGGTGTGGGTTTCAGCAGCCTGTTTTGAAACTCATAAGCCATGGCTTTGTCTCTTTGTTCTCTGAGTTTTGCTTTGGTATTTTTTCCCCTAGGGCTGTAAGCATACTGTCTAGCTGCTGCGATTTGTTGAGTGCAAGAAGGAAAGAAGGGTCATGGAGTAAAAGGAAGTACAAGGGAATATTTAAAAAGTCATCTCAGTGCATTTATTTATTATTTAAAATGTATGTCAGTGTGTGCTAATAACCTTAAAAAATAAAGTGCTGACATAATGAATCACTCTTTACTTTTTTGTTGTTGTTAAGAATCATGAAAATGTTAGACTGTTTTGAATTCACCAAGGGCAAAATTAACTCAATTTGGAACCTTGTTTATCAAGACTGGGTGGAAGTGTCACCTTGGGGTGTCACCATATTTAGCCTGATACCCACTTTTTTTTTTTTTTTTTTAAAGAGACAAAGTCTTGCTCTGTCCCCTATGCTAGACTATAGTTGCCCAATCATAGCTCACTGTAGCCTCAAACTCCTGGGCTGAAGTTATCGTCCTCCATCAGCCTCCTGATTAGCTGGGACTACAGGTGCCTGTCACGATGGCTGGCTAGTTTTTAAATTTCTTGTAAAGACAAGGTCTCATTATTTTTCCCAGGCTGGTCTTGAATTGCTGGCCTCAAGTGATCCTCTTGCCTTGGCCTCCCAAAATGTTGAGAATACAGGCACGAGCTGATACCCACTTTTTGATATTCTCCAGGTCCCATCTCGTCCTCTTCAGTCTGGTCCTTCAGGCTTGTATGAATTTGCAAGAAATGTCTAGAGATTCAAATGGCTAAGGAAGATTAAATTTTTCAGACTGGGCACACTATGAGGGTAATGGAATGTGAGCATGGCAGGAAAATGGCCAGATCCTAGAACACAAAATACTTAAGTTTCCTTCCACCTCATGACACCTAGAAGCATGGTCACTATGATCTCTGCAAACTCTACCTCAATATCTCTTCTGTTGGCAGAATACTATAGTAGTCAGTGTTCTTCAGAGAAATAGAACCGATAGAATATATATATATATATATATATATATATACTTACGTATATAGAAATAAATATGAATGTAAATTATATATAGATTACATATAAATAAATTAAAATTCAAATTATATATAATTATAAATGTTATATATAAATAAATATAAATATATATTATTTATAGGTATAACAAACACGAGATTTGTTGTAAGGTATTGGCTCATGCAATTATAGAAGCTGAAGCTCCGTGATCTGCCATCTGCAAGCTGGAGACTCAGGAAAATCAGAGGTGTAGGTCAAAAGCCTGAGAGCTCCATAGTTGTTGGTGTAGATTCTAGTCCAAAGCTAAAGACCTGAGAACCAGGAGTGCTGAAGGCAGGAGAATATCGGTGTCTCAGCTAAAACAGTCTGCTTTTTCGAAGTAGCCTCTTCTTAGTAAAAGAAAATGAGGCCAATTATTAAGAAAAAAAAACAAAAGCCAAGCGATGGAGAAGACATACATATACGGATATTCCTTCCCTGAGTACTAATATACAATTACACTTCTGGAACTTCTTAGTTATGTGAGCAAATAGCTGTCCCTTTTGGCCTCTGCCAGTTGTGTTGGGTTTCTGTCACCTGCAATCAAGGGTTTTGGCTAGGATGCTTTCTCGGGAGATGCTTGGCAGGCAGGCAAATGTCTAGTACTGCATCCAGCTTGAAATCCATGGGATTTGAGGTCTATGGGTAGATTCAGCTTCCCTGGTGAGTAAGTCCCTGATCAAGAGTATTCCAAATGTCAGATGTCCAAGTGAAGCCTCTTAAGTCCTACTTTAACATTCATGACCTTTTACTAAATAATGTTGTTCCAAAGTAGAGGCAAAACACTCAAGTCCAAAAATAAAAGTCAAATGGCATGTGGTTTTTGTTGCATGTGTTAGAATAGGACAGATAGAAAAACAAAACCTGGAATAAAACTCAACACTTATTTTTCTGTTTTCTCCAAAACTTTGCACTAGAATTCAAGGAGAGTAGATAGGACAGGTAATGAACAACAGCACGGTTTCTCTTTCTACCTTTATTTTGTCACAATATCAACTTGGAAGATACAAACACAGCATGGCCAGAACAACAAGTTTCAAAGATATTTAATTGTTGGCCCATCTTTGCCACCATCCTCATTTGATTGAGTCGTTTCAGGGGAAGCTGAGTTGGTGAACAGGGAAGGGAGAAATTCTCAGTATACATCATCATTCGGTGTGAGGCAAAGTGCAACCCCCTTAGGGTTGCAGAGCTAGAGAGAGAAGAGAACATTAAGGCTGGAGTCAGACTAGGCCCATGGTGGGATATGAAGGCACCACAAACCCTGTGTTTCTTTAGAATATCATTCTCATTGGCCATTCTGTCAATGGAATCACTCCTATTTTTGTAGATATCAGCTCCCTTCTGATTGTGTTATGCCCCACCTTTCCAATTTTGCCATTTGCTTAAATGATTATTTCAGTATTTTTCTTTAATTGAAATCACCTTTGAATTTAGCCTCATACCAAATAATAATATCCATGAAACCACAGTTTTGATGTTCTCATTTAGCTTTTTCCTAATGTACATTAACACAATTAAAACTATTAAAAAGTTCTTCTGCATTTTAGGTAAATTTATTTTGCAACCCATCTGTGGAATAAAAACCATATTTTGGAGAATACTGGGTTAATATATTGTTTCTTGCATTACCACAGAGACATGCTACAGATGTGGGAGGGATAATGGTTAGAAGCTTTATTTATATCTGGAAATCATTAGCAGATTTGATACGGTCATCTGTTAGAGTCTAGAAGGTGACCATACAGAGAACCAGTAAATTTTGATGGAGCAGAGAGGGCTTAGAGAAACAATAATTTCTTTCTTTTTCTTGAGATGGAATCTCTCTCTGTTGCCCAGGCTGGAGTGTGGTGGCTCAATCTCAACAAATTGCAACTCCTGCCTGCTGGGTTCAAGGGATTCTTCTGCCTCAGCCTCCCAAATAACTAGAACTACAAGCATGTGCCACCATGTCTGGCTAATTTTTGTATTTTTCAAGTAGAGATAGGGTTTCACTCTGTTGGCCAAGCTGCTCTCAAACTCGTGACCTCAAGTGATCTGTCCTTGTTGGCCTCCCATAGTGCTGGGATTATAGGCATGAGTCACTGCATCTGGCCTAGGAAAACAATAATTTTTTGTTTATTATCTTTTTTCCTTTCTAGACTAGTAGTACTGGGAGAGTGCAATCTGTATCTACCTTGTTCACTAATGGGGACTTGTAGGTAGCAGAGAGACTGGTGCATAGTAGGCACTCATTAAATATTTGTTGGAGGAAGAAGGTATGAACTGAATAAAGAGTCTCATTCAGGACATCATGGTATATATTTGTGCATTCTTTGAGGTCTAGGATTATATTTAATATATATATATTATTGCACTTTAGGTTCTGGGGTACATGTGCAGAACATGCATGATTGTTGCATAGGTACATACATGGCAATGTGGTTTGCTGCCTCCATCCCCCCGTCACCTATATCTAGCATTTCTCCTCATGTTATCCCTCCACAACCTCCCTACCCCCCGCTGTCCCTCCCCTATTCTTTCCCAACAGACCCCAGTGTTCGATGCTCTCCTCCCTGTGTCCATGTGTTCTCATTGTTCAACACCCATCTGTGAGAACATGTGGTGTTTGATTTTCTGTTCTTGCATCAGTTTGCTGAGAATGATGGTTTCCAGATTCATCCATGTCCCTAGAAAGGACACAAACTCATTGTTTCTTATGGCTGCATAGTATTCCATGGTGTATATGTGCCACATTTTCCTTGTCCAGTCTATCATTGATGGGCATTTGGGTTGGTTCCAGGTCTTTGCTATTGTAAACAGTGCCACAATGAACATATGTGTGCATGTGTCTTTATAATAGAATGATTTATAATCCTTTGGGTATATACCTAGTAATGGGATTGCTGGGTCAAATGGAATTTCTATGTCTAGGTCCTTGAGGAATCGGCACACTGTCTTCCACAATGGTTGAACTAATTCACAATCCCAACAGTGTAAAAATGTTCCTGTTTCTCCACATCCTCTCCAGCATCTGTTGTCTCCAGATTTTTTAATGATCCCCATTCTAACTGGCATGAGATAGTTTCTGAATGTGGTTTTGATTTGCATTGCTCTAATGATCAGCGATGATGAGCATTTTTTCATATGTATGTTGGCCTCATATATGTCTTCTTTTGAAAAATGTCTGTTCATGTCCTTCACTCACTTTTGAATGGGTTTGTTTGCTTTTTTCTTGTAAATCTGTTTAGTTCTTTGTAGATTCTGGATATTAGCCCTTTGTCAGATAGGTAGATTGCAAAAATTTTTCCCATTCTGTTGGTTGCCTGTTTGCACTAATGATTGTTTCTTTTGCTGTGCAGAAGCTCTGAATTTTAATTAGATCCCATTTGTCTATTTTGCCTTTTGTTGCCAATGTTATTGGTGTTTTAGTCATAAAGTCTTTGCCTATGCATATGTCCTGAATAGTTTTGCCTAGGTTTTCTTCTAGGGTTTTCATGGTGTTAGGTCTTATGTTTAAGTCTTTAATCTACCTGGAGTTAATTTTAGTGTCAGGTGTCAGGAAGGGGTCCAGTTTCTGTTTTTTGCACATGGCTAGCCAGTTTTCCCAACACCATTTATTAAACAGGGAATCCTTCCCCCATTGCTTGTTTTTGTCAGGTTTGTCAAAGATCGGATGGTTGTAGATGTGTGGCATTGCCTCTGAGGTGTCTGTTCTGTTCCATTGGCCTATATCTCTGTTTTGGTACCAGTACCATGCTGTTTCGATTACTGTAGACTTGTAGTATAGTTTGAAGTCCGGTAGCAGGATGCCTCCAGCTTTGTTCTTTTTGCTTAAGATTGTCTTGGCTATACAGGCTCTCTTTTGGTTCCATTGAAGTTTAAGGTGTTTTTTTTTCCAGTTCTGTGAAGAAGATCATAGGTAGCTTGATGGGGATAGCATTGAATCTATAAATTACTGTGGGCAGTATCGATATTTTCATGATATTGATTCTTCTAACCATGAGAATGGAATGTTTCTCCATCTGTTTATGTTTTCTTTTATTTCCTTGAGCAGTGGTTTGTAGATCTCCTTGAAGAGGTCCCTTACATTCTTTGTTAGTTGTATTCCTAGGTATTTTATTCTCTTTGTGGCAATTGTGAATGGCAGTTCATTCTTGATTTGTCTCTCTTTATGTCTGTTATTCCTATATATAGAAATGCTTGTGATTTCTGCACATTGATTTTGTATCCTGAGACTTTGCTGAAGTTGCTTATCAGTTTAAGGAGATTTGGGGCTGATATGATGGGGTCTTATAAACATATAATCATGTTGTCTGCAAATAGAGACAATTTGACTTCCTCCTTTCCTAATTGAATATCATTTGTTTCTTTTTCTTGCGTTATTGCTCTGGCTAGAACTTCCAATCCTATGTTGAACAGCAGTGGTGAGAGAGGGCATCCTTGTCTGGTGCCAGATTTCAAAGGGAATGCTTTCAGTTTTTGCCCATTCAGTATGATATTGGCTGTGGGTTTGTCATAAATAGCTTTTATTATTTTAAGATACGTTCCATCGATACCTAGTTTATTGAGAGTTTTTAGCATAAAGGACTGTTGAATTTTGTCAAAGGCCTTCTCTTCATCTATTGAGATAATTATGTGGTTTTTGTCTTTGGTTCTATTTATGTGGTGGATTATGTTTATAGACTTGCGTATGTTGAACCAGCCTTGCATCCCTGGGATGAAGCCTACTTAATCCTGATAGATAAGCTTTTTAATGTGCTGTTGCAGTCAGTTTGCTAGTATTTTATTGAAAATTTTTGCATCTATGTTCATCATGGATAGAGGCCTGAAGATTTCTTTTCTTGTTGAGTCTCTGCCAGGTTTTGGTATCAGGATAATGTTGGTCTCATGAAATGATTTGGGAAGGATTCCCTATTTTTGGATTATTTGGAATAGTTTCAGAAGGAGTGGTACCAGCTACTCTTTGTATGTCTGGTAGAATTTGGCTGTGAACCCATCTGGACCTGGGCTATTTTTGGTTGGTAGGCTATTAATTGCTGCCTCAACTTCAGCCCTTGTTATTGATCTATTCAGAGTTTTGAGTTCTTCCTGGTTTAGGCTTGGGAGGGTGCAAGTGTCCAGGAATTTATCCATTTCTACCAGGTTTACTAGTTTATGTGCATAGAGTTGTTTGTAGTAATCTTTGATGGTAGTTTTTATTTCTGTGGAATCTGTGGTGATATCCCCTTTGTCATTATTTTATTGCATCTATTTGATTCTTCTCTCTTTTCTTTTTTATTAGTCTAACAGTCTGTTTTGTTGATATTTTCAAAAAACCAGCTCCTGGATTTACTGATTTTTTGAGGGGTATTTTGTGTTTCTATCTCCTTCAGTTCTGCTCTGATCTTAGTTATTTCTTGTCTTCTGCTAGCTTTTGAGTTTTTTTGGTCTTGCTTCTCTAGCTCTCTCAATTTCCATCCTTTTATTTTGAGCCTCTGTGTGTCCTTGCATGTCAGTGGGTTTCTTGGATACAGCATACCGATGGGTTTTGACTTTTTATCCAATTTGCCAGTCTGTGTCTTTTGATTGGGACATTTAGCCCATTTACATTTAAGGTTAATATTGTTATGTGTGAATTTGATCCTGCCATTTTGATGCTAGCTGGTTGTTTTGCCCGTTAGTTGATGCAGTTTCTTCATTGTGTCAATGGTCTTTACCATTTGGTACATTTACCTCTTGTAAGGTAGGCCTGGTGGTGATGAAATCTCTCAGCAATTGTTTGTTCATAAAGAATTTTATTTCTCCTTCACTTATGAAGCTTAGTTTGGCTGGATATGAAATTCTAGGTTGAAAGTTCTTTTCTTTAAGGATGTTGAATATTGGTCCCCAATCTCTTCTGGCTTGTAGGGTTTCTGCTGAGAGATCTGCTGTGAGTCTAATGGGCTCCCCTTTGTGGGTAACCCGACCCTTCTGTCTGGCTGCCCTTAGCATTTTCTCCTTCATTTCAACCCTGGTGAATCTGACAATTACGTGCCTTGGGGTTGCTCTTCTTGAGGAATATCTTTGTGGTGTTCTCTGTATTTCCTGGATTGGAATATTGGCCTGCCTTGCTAGGTTGGGGAATTTCTCCTGGACAATATCCTGAAGAGTGTTTTCTGGCTTAGATTCATTCTCTCTGCCACATTCAGGTACACCTATCAAATGTAGATTAGGTTTTTTCACATAATCCCATATTTCTTGGAGGCTTTGTTCATTTCTTTTCCTCTAATGTTGCCTTCTCATTTTATTTCATTGAATTGATCTTTAAACTCTGATATCTTTTCTTCTGCTTGGTCATTGGCTATTGAAACTTGTGTATGCTTCGCAAAGTTCTCGTGTTATGTTTTTCAGCTCCATTAAGTCATTTATATTCTTCTCTAAGCTGTTTATTCTCATTAGCATTTCATCAAACCTTTTTTCAAGGTTTCAGTTTCTTTGCATTGGGTTAGAACATGTTCTTTTAACTCAGAGAAGTTTGTTATTACCCACCCTCTGAAGCCTGTTTCTGCCAGTTCATCAGACTCATTCTCCATCCAGCTTTGTTCCCTTACTGGTGAGGAGTTGTGACCCCTTGAAGGAGGAGAGGCATTCTGGTTTTGGGTAGTTTCATCGTTTTTACACTGGTTTCTTCCCATCTTTGTGGATTTATCTACCTGTGATCTTTGTAGCTGGTGACTTTCGGATGGGGTCTCTGAGTGGAACTTTTTGTTGATGTTGAAGTTATTTCTTTCTGTTTTTTAGTTTCCTTCTAACAATCAGGCCTCTCTGCTGTGGGACTGCCTGAAGTCCACTCCAGATCCTGTTTGCCTGGGGATCACCTGTGGTGGCTGCAGAAGAGTAAGGGTTGCTGGCAGTTTCTTCTTCTGCTATCTTTGTCCCAGAAGGATACCTGCCAGATGTCCACCTGAGCTCTCCTTTATGAAGTGTCTCTTTGGATATATGGGAGTCAGGGAACTGCTTGAGGAGACACTCTGTCTCTTATAGGAGCTCAAGTGCTGAGCTGTGAGCTCTGTTGTTCCATTTAGAGCTGCTGGGCAGGTATGTTTAAGTCTGCTGCAGCAGAACTCATAACCACCTTTTTTTCCCAGGTACTGTGTCCTGGGAAGGTGGGGCTTTATTTATAAGTTCCTGACATGCCGCTGCCTTTTTTCAGAGATGCCCTACCCAGCAAGGAGGTAACCTAGTCACAGTCTGCCTGCAGAGGCATCGCTGAGCTGCTGTGGGCTCTTCCCAGCTGCTGTGTGAACTTCCATGCAGTTTTGTTTATAGAGGTATAGTTAGAACTGCCTCAGTAATGATGGTCTGTCTCAGTAATGGCAGACTGCCTGTGTAATGGTGGACTGCCTGTGTAATGGCAGACTGCCTCGGTAGTGGTGGACTATCTCAGTAATGGCGGACACCCTTCCCCCCACAGAGCTGGACTGTCCCTGGTCCAACTGCACTTGCTGCAAAACTCTCAATCCAGAGAGTTTCAGACTGCTGGTCTTTGTTGAGGTGGGACCTGGTGGGACCCGCCCAGCCAGATCACGTGGCTCTCTGTTTCAGTCCTTTTTTCAGTTGAATGAGTGGCTCTGTCTCCCAGGCATTCCAGGTGCCAGCTGAAATGGGCACAAAGATTTTTGTGAGTTTTTGTGTGGAGACTCACTGCGCTGGCTGAAACAGCCATGCTGGAAACTCGTGGCGCTTTTCAGCCCAGGAATCTCCTGGTGTGTGGGCAGTAATAACTCGTTTGGAAATGTGGTAGTCACTCACCCTCTGCATTGTTCTAACTGGGAAGTGCACTCCAGAGCTATTTCTATTCAGCTATCTTGGATCCTCTTTTTTTTTTTTAGAACTACATGTCAAGTAGCTCATACAATGTCTAGCATACACACAAACAAAATTAAAAAAAATTTTTTTTGACCAAAATATGTTTAGTCTGAGTTTGGTAATTTGTGAGACAAATTGAATCATATCTCCATTTTCAACTTTAAAAGTTTGACATTTTAGACATAAGAACTTCCATTAGTTTTTTAAAGTTATTTTAAATTGTGGTGAAATGCAGTTAGTAATAAAAAGTACCAGCTTAATGATTTTTAAGTGTACAGTTCAGTGGCATTAAGTACATTCAAACTATTGAGCTACCATCACTCCGTCTATCCCCTGAACTCATAATCTTGCAAAATGGAAACTATACCTATTAAACACTAACTTTCCATTCTCCCCTTCCTCTAATTTAAGCCTGTCCAACTCGTGGCCTGCAGGCTGCCTGTGGCCCAGGATGGCTTTGAGTGTGGCCCAACCAAAATTTGTTAACTTCCTTAAAACATTATGAGACTTTTTTGTGATTTTTTTTAAAGCTCATCAGCTATCGTTAGTGTTAGTGTATTTTATGAGTGGCCCAAGAAAATTCCTCATCTTCCAATGAGGCCCAGGGAAGCCAAAAGATTGCATGCCCCTGCTGTAGCCCCTGGCAACCACCATTATACTTCCTTTTTCTTTTTTGAGACATGGTACTGTCACCCAGGCTGCAGTACAGTATCATGATCACAGCTCACTGCAGCCTCGACCTCCTGGACTCAAACGATACTCCCATCTCAGTCTCCCAAGGAGCTGGAACTACAGGTGAGCACCATCATGCCTGGCTAAGTTTTTAAATTTTTTTGTAGACATGGGGGTTCCACTATGCTACCCAGGCTAGTTTATAATTCCAGGGCTCAAGTGATCCTCCTGCCTTGGCTTCCTGAAGTGCTGGGATTATAGGCAAGAGTCATACCCTTCTACCTTCTGTCTTTATAAATTTGACTAGTCTAGGTACCTCACATAAATGAAATCATACAGTATTTGTCTTTTTGTGAATAGCTTATCTCACTTAGCATAATGTCTCCAAGGTTCATCCATTTTGTATCATGTATCAGAATAGCTCACCTTTTAAAGGCTGAATTATATTCCATTGCATGCATGTATATATCACATTTTATTTATCTGTTCATCTATTGATGGACACTTGGGTTGCTTCTACCCCAAAAGTAATGTTGCTATGAATGCGGGTGTACAAATTCTCTTTAACAAACATAAGTTTTAAACAAATTAACAAAATAATCAATGAAAATGATTCCTGAATGACATCACCAGCCTTCTGTGTAGCTGAGTGCTACACAGACCATATTGGCAGATGCTGGAGTGGAAGGGATGGACAGAAGAAGAGAGGGTACCAAAAGGAGCACTATTTCTTTGATAATTCTGTCTGGCATTGGTCCTGCTTGGAACCTAGCTTGTATAGCTTTGTGCAACAGCTCTTGTATGATTTCTAAAAGGGCCCTCTTATTGTGGTTTCATAAATCTTTCTCACGCTAATTTGCCCTGAAGTGCTGATCTTTTCCAGGGTGTAAATTATTGAAGCAGTTGTGGTCAGCAAAGGGAATGATAGTGAAACCCACCTGAGCCTTCCAAAGCAAATAGCAGACGCCTTGTCTGAGTTCCAGATGTCTAAAACAAGCCTGACCAAGCCATCCAAGACAGGAAGTCATTTAACTGCTAAAACGGCTACCCACTTCCTGAGCAAGGTGGGGGAATCCAGGATGCAATGAGAGAAGCCTCACATCTTTTCACTGTTGCAAGTTCTCTGGGCTTTTTCCCTGACCAGGACTGTGGGGAAGCCACAAGAATAGAAAGTTATTCACAAAGACTGGCTGAAGTCATTTTTAGATGTTCACTCTCAGGCAGGAGGATCTATTAGTATCTATGTAAAGAGGGCCTCAGCTGGCATTGCAAAATTGCATACAGCATTTGGTCTGGCAAGGGATGTGATGTTCTTTACTATTTGAGTAAGGGGAGAGACCCCTTAGTGTTGGGGCATGGTCAATGTATGAGATACGATGTCTGTCAAAGTAGGCAGAGCTCTAAAAAGCTTGACTTTCATTTCCTTAGAGGGTGTTGAAGAACAGACAGGCTGAAAACAAAACTCTCTCTCTCTCCCATGTATGTATGTATGTATATATATATATATATATAAAATCTCAGTTGTTTCCTTTATAAAGTTCCTGCAGTTCCTAGCTTGAAGCAAGAGAAAGCAAAGCAAATATCCGGCTAGAAAGTATACTTGAAAGCTAGAAGGCTGGGGTAAATAAAAAACGTTAGAAAACGGTGCTTTGAAAATTTCAAAGACAAATGTAAAGGAATAAACAGATGCTTTTTAAAAACATTTAAATTTATTTTTATATATTTAGGAGGCACAAAGGCAGGTTTCTTACATGCATATGTTGCATGGAATAGTGAACACTGTACCCAACAGGGAAGTTTTAAGCCCTCACCTTGCTCCCACCCTCCCACATTTTGTAGACACCAGTGCCTGTTATTCTACACTGTATGTTCATGTGTACCCAGACAGATGCTTGTGGCTTTTTCTCTGCTTTTTCTCACTTGTTTCAAGTTCAGCCACTCAAGCACAGAGCTGACAGTAAGAGAGATGGTTTCAAGGCATAAGTCGGCCATTTAATAGTGGTTTCAACCCTGGCCTTTTTTGAGCGTCAGTTTTCTCATCTGTAACACAGATATTATAATAAGAGAATTTAGCTTGTATTTACCTTTTAATCAAATGGATTATAAAGATAATTCATGTGAAGTACTTAGCATAGTGAGCCACACACAAGCCTCCAATTAAGTTAGCTATCATTCTTATTAGTCTCCTCAGAAAAATTACAAAGTGCAAAACTGTATTGCAAAATTTTAAAACTGAAGCTTCGCTGGCAATGAGGATTTTATAAACAGGCCCAGGAGAGTCAGAATGTTCCTTTCAGGCATAGTCAGCCATCAGCACATATTGATTAAGCACCAGGACATGCCAGTAGTGTTCTGGACGTTATACAAATGAGGAAAGTAAACACAATGTCCAAGTCACGTGGTGTCACTTCCTACAAATACAGAGGCACGTCAAGGGGAGTTTTGTGAATGTGTGGTGAGTGCAAAACCCTGTTGGTGTGACCTTCATAGGTTCTAACATAAGAAAATAAATAATTTGACCTCATTTTTAGGAAACAGATGTTCATTGATTTTATACAACCTCAAAGGATGCAAAATGGATTGCAAAGAGAGAAAGAAAGAATGTTACAGAATGAATGACAAGAACATTTTCTTATAAGAGGAACTGCTATCTCTGCCTGGAACAGTTTTTGCCCAGATATTCGCTTGGATGGCTTTTTGTCAGTTAGGCCTTGACTCAAATGTCACTACCTCATAGGGACCTTCCCTAGGCAGCCAGTCTAAAATAAACCTATCCTCATATCCTTCTAATGCCCTAGCCTTCTTTCATTTATTTATTTTTAGCACTTATTCTGCTCTGAAATTACCTTATTCACATATTTATGGAATTGTTTACTGTCCAGCTTTCCCCACAACAATACACACAAGTCACATGTGCCTTGTTTGTCACCTTATCTCAGAGCCTGGCTCACAGCAGGCACTTGATAAATAGCTGAATGAGGAAACAACTGGGTAACTGGGGCTCACTGGCTATTTTTTTAAATATAGTTTGCCTTTTTTTGTGGTGATTTGGTTACTAAATCCCAATTCATCAGATCATTCTGGCTTCTTGCTACTTGCACAAGAGACATCAGGTCATTGGAAACTTACAGATGAGTCCCTTAACTGTACCATCTTCAGAAACAAACACACTTGTATGCTTGTATGAATTTGCTAGGGCTGCCATTTAAATACCATAAGCTAGGTGGCTTAAACAACAGAAATTTCTTGTCTCACAGTTCTGGAGGCTAGGAGTCTGAGGTCATGGTGTTGGCAGAGTTCCTTCTGGGGGCTGCAAAAAATCGTTCTATGCCTCTCTCCTCTTTAAGTGGTTTTCTGGTAATCTTTGGCATTCCATGACTTGTGGAAGTATCGCTCCATCTCTGCCCTGAGTTTTTACATGTTCTCCCTGTGTGCATGTCTGTCTCCAAATTTCCCCTTTTTATAAGGGCACAGTCATACTGGATTCAGGCTCATTCTAAAGACTTCATTTAATTTAATTCTATTAAGACCATATCTCCAAATAATGTCACATTCTGTGGTAAATGGGGGTTAAGACAAACATATAAATTTCAGGGAGACAAAATTGAACCCCTAACAATACTGAATATACAGGATGGAAAAACATGGTATTAGGTTGAGCCACACACAATTGCTTATGTTTTTGTATTTCCCCACTAGGACAAGAAACCCTCAGCGTAGGAAAATTGGAGATACGAAAAACAGGGCTTAAGTAAACACACAGATCTGTGTCAGAACCATGTTTGTCACACAGTATGGAAGCAACAAGTATTTGGTGAATGAATGAATGTAAACTTGTTCTTTTAAATGACTTGCTCCCTAATCTCTTCCAAGTCTTGGTTCAGATTTTATCTTCTCAGATACTACCTACTAGACTGATTACTGTTCTTAAAACCACCATCTCCCCAGTACTCATCTCCTTTTCTCTTACTTTTTTTTCGTCTCTGTAACACTGACCATCTTCCACCAAACTCTGTAATTCACTTACTTGTCATGTTAATTGCCCACCTTTCCCTACTAGAAGGTAAGTTCCATGAACTCAGGAACTTTTACTGTTCTGTTTCCTTCTGTATGTACCAGCACTTGTTACAGTGCCTGACACAGAGTAGGCCCTCAGTTTTATTGAGTGGATGAATGAATGAATTAATGAATAAATGCTGTTGAGAAAGAGCTCTGGAATCTCCTGGCGTGTTATTTCAGGTTTTGCTTGGATCTCCCCTTGACAGTCACAGAATTTCAATGCTAGTCTTTCGGGGAAATCTCAAAGATCAAGCCCCTATCTCCAAAGCTTAAATTCTCGCTTAAACTGGTGACATCTTGATAACAAATTGCCTTTGAATGTAGAACCCCTATTTTAATAATAAGAGAGTAAGAAATTGAAACTGTTTAACAAGTAAAATGTGCTGTGGTATATGTAGTATGGGGAACAGAAGCAGAAGGCCTGCCATAGGTTAGTTCAAGGGGTGGATTCAGAGAAGGGCAAATACACTTTGGAGTGCAGCGGGAGCAGAATGGCGCATAATTGTAGGTCAGTGTAGAATAAAAGGACCAGAAGATGATAAGCCAAGCCAATGAGAGTGAACAGCATAGTGGTACAGAGCAACGCTTTCCAACGTTATGCATGTACCAGCCACTTGGGGATCTTGTTAAAATGAAGATTCTAGTTCTGGGCGGGGGCCTGAAGATCTGCAGTTCTAAGGTGTTCTAAGGGGACGGCTCTGCGGAGCCATGCTTTGAATACTAAAGAGCATGGATATACTAATTACCTGCGTAATCTTCAGTAAACGATTTAACTTCTCTGTGCTTCAGTTTTCTCATCTATAAAATGGAGATCAGATGAAGTAATGCCAGTAAAGTGAATACCATTAAGTATCACTGATGATCAGTTACTTTCACTTGCGGAAGAACGGAGGGCATGGCTGGGGGTGGGGTGGGAGGAAGGAGTCAGAGAAGTCTTAGCTGTATTTTTATTCATTTTAAAATAAGAAATGTATCCAGGTATTGACATGACCGAGTTTTCTCCTCTCTCATACAAGCACATTACACGCGAAGCCAGATTAGTTCATGAATGTGCTACAGCACAGGATGGCTACGAAATCCTGCTTGCAAACTGCTGTGGGTCCTGCATGGGGCACGGTTTTGTCTGGGAGCCGAACTCTACATTCCTCTCCCTTATGCTGAGCTCAAAGTGACTCTCAGGTATTCAGGAAGAATACCGTTTGCTCATCACCTGCGGAGTGGTGGCCACAGCGAGGCGCTCGGGAGAGGCGCCCGGAGGCCGGCAGTGGGGCGCGCCGGCGGAGCAGGGGTGCGGGGCGGGGAGAGGGCCGGCCCACGTGGACCGCGGGGCCGGGCAGGGCAGGAGCAGCCGGCGGCCCTGCCAATCAGCGCGGCCCGCGGCGGGCCCGGCCCCTCCTGGCCGGCGCGTTAGCTGGGCTCGGCTCTGCACTGCTAGCAGCGCGCAGCCCTGGACCTGGCGCGCCGATCGCGCTCGCGGCTGCCGGCGAACCTCGGGAGTCCAGCGTCAGCCGCCTCTCCGCAGTCGCTTCTCCCGCGGCACCTTCGGGCTTCTCTTGGGAGAGGCGTGGAAACTTTCCTTCTGGCGAGGCTGCAGAGGTGACGGGCGGCTCCCGGCGGGGCCCGCGGGGAGGCGGCAAGGTGAGCGTGGTCGGGCTCCGGTGCGGCGACCGGTGCCTAGTCGCGGACGCGCGGGTCCGACTTGGCTGCCGGCTCTAGACCAGTAAGAAGGGTTGGACGGGATAAGGAGGGGCGAGAGGATAGGGTGGGGATGGATTTGGACCCTGTATTTAGGTGCTGTCTCGTGGGCTGGTACCGACTTAACTCTGCTCGGTGCGGTTCCGCTCGTCCCGGCTCTGTGGGTTGCTGGGACCACTGCTGGTGCTGAGGTCGGCTTGCAACCCGAAGTTGGAAGCGGCGCTTCGAAGTAAGGACATGTGGCTGGTGAGGGGCAGCGGCCTCTTCCAGTTTCGGGGTTCGTGTCTGACAGAACCCCCGGGGGTGGTCTGCGGGTGCGGAGGCCCCTCGACGAATTGGTACGAGGAGGGGGTGGTGAACTCGCCTCGAGCTCTTTTCTGGACCGGCCAACCTTACTTAGCGCTTCATCCCTTTAATCTGAGCTGGGATCCTTATAGGGACAGCAGGTGGGAGCAGGTCAGCGTCCGCCCCCCCTCCACCGCGAAGCTCCGGTTGCGAGGATCTTGCTGGAAGGGCTCCATGAACGCTCGGGACGCCTTTTCCAGCTGGGAGCGCAAAGCTTCCCGCCCAAGGGAAGAACTGGAGCGGGTCTGAAGTTGAGTCTCTTTCCGCGGGAGGCATCTCGGATTTGCCCACCAAAGGGGCATCTCTACCTTTCTTTGGCTCCTTTCCCCTCTTTGCCCTGTCAATCTGCTCCTAGAAGAGAGGGCATCTTTGACCCTAAGGAAGGAGCTCGGGGGAGAATTTGAACTGGAAAGCTTGATCTCCTACAGCTGGGAAGGCTGCCCAAGCCAGATACAGTGCCGCTGGTGCGTTTTCTTCTTGAATCCGCATCATTTAACGTTTGGCGGCTCCACAGAGCCTTAGTCAAGCTATGAATCAGCTCCTAAGCAGTATGTACATGCACGGGTTCACGGACTCGCCGAGACCTAATCTGGTGCCCATCCCCCTCACCGAGCTTCAGGGACCCCCCTTTGGTGAAACGTCTTTATCCCTGAACTCTTTTCGCTTTTAACTTTTCAATGGTCTTCCCTCTGAGACAAGCAAGGTTGATGCGATGTGACAGGCGATCTCCGTGTGTGAAGACGGGTGAGTTCGAAGCCTTGGTGTGTTTCTTTCTCTAATATCCTTGGCATAAAGCCTGTCCACCTCAGACACCCAAACTTGTGCACCCTGATGGCCTAGCTTTCTAATCACATACGTCTTAGTTTGGCCCCCTCTAGAACACTGGCTGAGGAGGGAAGAGGTGGGGGCAGTTTCTTTGTGTCTGAGCCCAGTTCAGGAAGGGCTTGGATTTTTTTTTTAAGGCTAAAATAATTTAGGAACAGCCATTTTGCAATATAATTAGTGTTTCCATTCAGTCACTGAGAACAAATGTATGACTTGAAGAATTCTTCAATAGCCCGCTATGGGTTTTACAGTGAGAAGAATTTCTACTAAGTTTATAGTCATATATCAGTGTGAAAGCCCAACGCTTCCTTTTGATTGGAAATACAGGCCTTAATAAGGTAGTGTGAGAGCAGTTTTCAGAATCATGATAACTAATGATGACTTACGTTCTCCTAAAATGACCGAGTGAGTTGGCATGGCTCATTTGTGCAAAAAGCTTTCTTCGTATGTGTGGACATTTCTTGATCAATATTCTCATAGCAGAAAGCCATATTTCAAGGTTTCCTTCCTAAGTTCTTCTGTCTCATTGTTCTGCTTTGCGTGACTCTGCTTTCTTTCCTCAGTACCATCTTAATTGCCCTTTGGCACTTCAAAATTTATTAGACTTCAAGTCACAATTTGACTTGGCCAGTTTTCCCTGCTAAAGATAAGAAAGTTGCCCTTTCCAGAAAAGCAGTGGCTGCCAATTGATCTATCTTTGAATGACTTTAATTGCATTGCTTCTTCCCTTAGCACATACAAAAAAAAAAATCCCTAGAAATATCTCTTCTTGATTATTGGATATTTTTCAGTGAAGGCAACCTTTTTTATATTTCTAGTACTAGAATGTTCTAGGTCACTTGAATTTCAATATTCATTTTCTGATCTCTTAAGATATGTGTATTGTTTGATGGCCTAGTTCTATTTAGTAATTAAAAAAGAAACAGAAGAAACTCCTTTGCTACCGGCTGCCACCTCCTTTTCAGTGGCAGGTAGCCTTTTCCTAGTAGCTGCTTTTTTTCTGCACCACTCATTTATTGTTACATTTAATATAATACTTTGCTATGTAAATGTTGTGTTGATGCATATGATATTAAAACTGCATTCACTGAGGATTAACCCTTGAGTATGACATCATCACCAGCCAATCCTTGATCTGATTTGAACATGCATTGACAGAAGTCACATTATATTGAGCAAGGAATTCTATATTGTCTGTGGTGAATGAGGAGGGAAGGAAGGAAGTCTTTTTGGCACTTTCTAACTCTCAATTAGCTGCCTACTTGGAGAGTTTTGGGTATTTCTATACTAAGAGGCTTAGCTTAATAATAAAATTCTCAGATTGCAGTTTTATAGATCTCTTTAAAATTTGCATAAGTAGATTTTCCCCCTTATGCTTTCTTCCTCTTTGGGAGTTTTTCCACCCTCTGTTCTTGCTCTGATTCTTTACAAATATGTAAAGACATTATAGTAAATGGACTAATCTTTTGCTTTTATTTTTTTGTCCTAGGGATAGCCATGTAGGTGATGGGCTAATTGGAGTACGTGCGTTCATTTCATCAGGTGTTGGCTGTAAATCAGCCAGGATTAGCAAGATGACTTTAAGTCCCGAAGCCAATCAATCATAAATGATCGGGAGACCATAGAGTGTATTTATCCTAATTTGTCAAGATTCAGGATCAAGGGTGGGGGACTGAGGCAAGAGGAAACAAGATTCAGGATTGAGGCAAAAGGAGACAAAGATGTCCACAAAGGGATTGGTGAAGTGATCTTGGCCACACCGGTCACTCCATAATTATTTGTTTTGAAAATGTTATTTTTAAAAGCCACTTCAAAAGCTAGATAGCCCTGACTTAGAGACTTAAGCTGTGGCATAGCAGCCCTGACTTACAGCCTTTAGCTGTAGTGTGGCGTTTCACTTTGTAATGTCCCACTCAGTTTGTGATCTCCTGCAACACACCTCTCATAAGATAAAATTGACCTTGAGTTCCTATTTGATATCTGCTGAAAAAATAAGAGAACTTCTTCCTGTTTTATAGTCACTATTCAAGTTCAATTCATTTTCCTCCAGTCAGTCAGAAGGGCTCTCTAAAAACCAAACAAACCATAAACTTAATTGTGCAATCTGATTTAAGGAGATGCTCAAAGAATTTTAAATCTGGAAAGTACCTTCAATTTCAGCTTTCTTAGAAGATTGGGGGTAGGAGGTGTTGTCATACCCTGCATCTAGTATGTTATTAAAAAAACCTGGGATTAGAATCTATGAGTCCTCATTCCTAGCCCAGTGCCCTTTCCAATGAAGACAGGGAGAGAATGATTCCTGTGATGCGGTGGACCCCTCCCCTTGGCTGTCTCTTCAGAGGAGGGACACTGTGGCTTCTCGCACCATCAGTTTGCTGGACTACCATGCTAGTTGAACGCAGCTCAAGGATTGGACAGCTGTATGCACCAGCCAGCTTGGGTTACTTCCTAGGTGCTGCCATGGTATCTGGAGTTATAAAAAAAAAAAAGGTTTAAAGGGAAGCTGACAATGGAAGAGGATTGGGTAGGGTGACTCAATTTGATGTTAAAATGATGGTCAGGCAGTTTAAGGCAATTATTTATGGTTTACTTGTGAAAGAACTCAGAATATTAATCTATTAAGTGATAGGCTGCCCTTTCACACTTGGTGCCTTTTATTGCTATAAAAGCCAATCATAGCCAATAATTTGGAATAACATTATTTTCTGGCATTGTTGTAAGTAATGACAATGGTACCCTACATTTGTTGAACACTTAGTATGTGCCAGCTGTAGAGTCTTGATGTTACAGAAACATTCTAATTACTAGATGGCTTTCTCGACAAGGATGAACTACTGATTTTCAGAATTATGAATCTAAAGCAACATTGAATCTTTTTTAGTTAATCTTTTTAATTCAAAGCTGTCAGGATCTTACAGTAGCAAATCATTAACATGAACATAAATGATTTTAATTCAGAAGCATGGTAGCATCAGATATTACGGAGTTGTTAATAAAATGACAAACACTATTTAGAAAGATAATAAAGACACAGGTAATTTATTTCCTTTTATGAGATTGTGGTATTGTTAGTCCAGAAGGGTAAAATATCCTTATTGGAAAAATATGAAGGTATCCTTGTATTTTTTTTTCTGTTTCTTTTTTTGAGATGGGGTCTCACTCTTATCCAGGCTGGAGTGCAGTGCTGTGATCATAGCTCACTGCAAACTTGACCTCGTGGGCTAAAGCAATCCTTCTGCCTCAGCCTCCTGAGTAGCTAAAACTACAGGGTGTGCCACCGTGCCCAGCTAATTATTCCTTTTTTGTAGAGACAGAGTCTCAGCAATTTCCCCAGGCTGGTATTGAACTCCTGGGCTCAAGCAATCCTTCTGCCTCAGCCTTTCAAAGTGTTGATGTTACAGGCATGAGCCTCTGTGCCTGGCTATCCTTGTATTTCTTATGAAGTAAAGAGAAAACACTAAGGTTTTTGTTGTTGTTGTTTGTTTTTAATATGGCAGTACACACAAACTACTCTGTTGGCTTTGCTAGTGCCAAAAGTTCCTTTTAAACTAGAAAGCAATAGAACATTTTACAGTATTTCAGTTACCTTAACAAAAGGTGGAACTGCCAAAAGCTAGACTTATTATTTATTCTTTTTTTAATGACCACTGTGTCTGCTTGGATTCTTTTAGTTTCACATATGTGCCATGTGTTCTAAAGTTTTCTCTGAAAATTAATAGTTTTATTTTTTTATCTTTTTCATTTCCAGTTTGTCTTTTTCTTTAATAAGTGATGAAAATATTGATGAGTCTGTGGTACACCATAGTTACTAAACTGGGAATCATTGTGCCCAAAACCACAGACTTTAAATACAGCTTCTGAAAATTAAAGCTTTTCAGCAAAGAAGAAACTTAAAGACCAAGAATTGCAGGGGAAACTTAAAATTGCTCCAACGTGGGGGCAGTTTTGCTCCCCAGAGGAGTTTTGGCAATGTCTGGAGACATTTTTTTGGTTGTTACAATTTGGGGAAGGATGTGGTGGGAAAGCAGTCTCTCATGAGTAGAGGCCGTGAATACTGGCTAAGCATCCTGTGATGCACAGGGCAGCCCCCACAGCAAAGAATTATTTATTTGAGATAAGAGTTTTGCTCTATCACTCAGGCTGGAGTGCAGTGGCGCGATCCCGGCTCACTGCAACCTCCGCCTTCCAGGTTCAAGCCATTCTTCCATCTCAAACTCCCCTGTAGCTTGGATTACAGGCACCTGCCATCACGCCCGGCTAATTTTTGTATTTTTGTAGAGACAGGGTTTTACCATGTTGGCCACTCTGGTCTCGAACCTCTGACCTCAGGTGATCCGCCCACTTCAGCCTCCCAAAGTTCTGGGATTACAGGCGTAAGCCACTGTGGCTGGCTGCAAAGAATTATTTGATTCAAAATGTCACAAATGCTGTGGTTGAAAAAATCTGCTCTAATACTTTTTAGGTCCAGAGCAGAGAAAAATGACTTATCCAATGTCCCCAGCTCTTTATTTCTGTCAGGGAACCCAAGTTTCTTGATGCATAGGCCATGATTCTTTTCATTACCCTAGGCTTCTGTCTTGAAAATTTCTTTTCTTAATTTATAGAAACAATACACACCTGGGGTAGAAAAATTCAAACATTGCAGAAAAATATAAAAAGAAAAGTTAAAAAAACAAAACCCACCCAGTTTTGCCACCCAGAGACAGTTCCTTTTTATACTTTGGTAAACCTATTTCCAAGTTTCTCCTGTTTTAATCCACATATATTTAGACTTGATAATTATATATATATATTTTTAAGGCAGAATCTCTTTCACCCAGGCTGGAGTGCAGTGGCACAATCTCAGCTTACTGCAACCTCCCTCTCTCGGGTTCAAGTGATTCTCCTTCCTCAGCCTCCTGAGTAGCTGGAAGTAGAGGTGTGCACCACCATACCTGGCTAATTTTTGTACATTTAGTAGAGACAGGGTTTCACCATGTTGGCCAGGCTGGTCTTGAACTCCTGACCTCAAGTGTTCCACCCACCTCAACCTCTCAAACTACTGGGATTACACGGATAAGCCACTGTACCTGGCCTAGACTTGACTTTTTGGATAAAGGGGATGATACATTATATGATCTGTGTCCTGCTTTGTTTACTCAGCAAAGGCTCATTAGAGGGCTTTTGGTGAACCCCTGGCTAAGGAAGGGAGCCCTTATTCCTTGCCTGTAGAGACTTCCTACGTTGTGGTGATCATTTTACATGAGACCAGATGTGCTCTGGATCTATTCCAAGAAAGATGACAAATCAGTGTAGAGAGCTATATGTCATTCTTTTTAATAGCTTTATGTTATTCTACCTAAAAATTTATCTTAATATGAGTCATAAAACATCCAAAAGTTAAAAGAGACTACGAGTTTCTTTGTAATGCATCCTGTTTACCAGACATCAGGTTCCATATGTTAGTATTGGAGTAAGTCCTTCAATTCTACTTTTTAATATGATGTCTAGTTTAAGATTTTAAGTAGTTTGAAAGCCATAAATATTTTGTACAGTGGGATGTTTAAAGCCACCCAGAGAAAAAATTACTGGGGTAAATTCTTTGTATGTATTGTTGGGGCAACAAATTACTGGAATAGTATCTTTGTAACCATTTAAATCATTTGGCAGCTCTTCCAGTAGGAGCCAGATTGTAATGTAAACATCTGCTACCTTTTCTCTGCCTTCAGAACTGATTATGCAACTCGGCTTCACATCAGAGACGCAGCTTCCTTCATCTATATTTTTGAATTAATTCCTTCTCAGCACACACACACACACATGCACACACACAGATATCCATGGACACAAGTCAAAAGAGCCGTAAAATTGGTTACCATGTGCTCAGTCCTCTCAGGATAGGAAGCTCACATCTTCTTTGCCCTCTTGTCCTGCTCTTTGCAGTCTCTAGTTCTGCTTAGAAGCACGGGAACTCCATTAAGCAAGCTGCAGGATGGCTGTGAGTTGGCCCCTTGGTACCAATCTCATTCTCCTTGTGTGTGGAATTTCCCCCACCTCAAAGCTTAGGTGCTGACATGCAGCTGAGGAAATTTAGAAACCTTACTGGTTAACATGTAAACATCCCCATTAAGGTCAAGGAGTACCTACCAGTAGGTGTGAGAGAGGCAGTGAGGAGCGGGTAAGGAGATGTTTAAATGGAATTGAACCTTACTTAGCAAATGTCTTTCATGAGAGCTTTCTCTAGATGCTAGCCATTTTTTACATTAGAGAATGTTTGTTAAATATTTGCCTTGTTAAGCTTTCAAAAAATTATAATAATAATAGTTATTGTTGAATAAGGATGTTGCTGGATACTATACTAAGCATTTTTCTTTTTAGTTTTGGTAAAAAATAAAATTTATCATTTTAACCGTTTTTAAGTGTACATTTCAGTGGCATTAAGTACATTCACACTGTTCAGCTACCATCACTCATTCCATCCACAGAACCCTTTCATGGTGCAAAGCTGAACTCTGTACCCATAAAACATTTTATTTCCTGTTTCCCCCTTCTAGTTCCTGACAACCACCTTTCTTCTTCCTGTCCCTCTGAATTTCATTCCTCTAGGTACCTCATGTAAATGGAGACGTAGATTATTTGTTCTTTTGTGTCTGTCTTAACTCACTTAGCATTATGTCTTCAAGGTTCATCCATGTTGTATACAGCATGTGTCAGAATTTCCTTTAAGGCTGAATAATCCGTTGCATGTATATCTCACACTTCATTTCTTATTTGTCCATCAATGGACATTTGTTTTTTTTTTTTCTTCCTTTTGTCTATTGTAAATCAAGCCGCTATGAACATTGGTATACAAACATCTTTTTAAGATGCTTTTAGTTCTGCCTTTAATTCTTTTGAGTCTATACCAAGAAGTGGAGTTGCTGGATTGGATAGATGATAACTCTGTGTTTAATTTTTTGAGGAACCACCATACTGCTTTTCCATAGTGGCTGTGCCATTTTATTGTACTTAGCATATTTTTGTGCTGATTTAATCCTTCCCAAAGTCCTTCGAGGTAGACACAATCATCATCTCCCTTCTGTGTCTTCATGAGGAAAATGAAGCATGCAGGGTGGAAGCCACACTGGTCGTTTGTGGCAGAGACGCAATTTGAACCCAAGCAGTGTGGTCCAGAGTCAAAACTCTTAGTAGATTATTCATTCTTTGAACTCAAGAAAGGTCGGCCAAACTCCTCATGCATATGGCCCAGGTATGGTTGGGGAGAAGATGTAAATAACAAATGTGTTTACCCTAAGGAGAAGCTCTAACAGTCCTCATCCTGCCACACAAAGGAATTTGATTGAGGTTTGGAGTTCCTGTGGGTCAGATGCTTATTGTGAAATTGATATTTTATCAAAATAAAAACAGGCAATAAATACACACTGTGGCTATTTAGGCTGTTAATATTAGTGCTGCCTCAAATCCTTTGGCAATTAATAATCATGCAGCCCATGGTTTTTTAAATGCCGTGACAATTTTTGCTTCTCACTAGGGTGGGGAGGGAGTGGTGGGTTGAGACAATATGAGGAAACAATCAAGATTACGATAAACCTTAGGTAGGATCTGACTGATGACTGCATTTTTGCTTTACAGAGACAGTAGGCAGAGGACATGGGCATCCTTCCCACGCAAAACACAGCTTGATGGAGTGATTGCAAAGGAAGGCATGTTTAGTCGCTTTATAGAATTAACAATTGATAAGTTTTGTGGTGCCTTAGTCCTTTCTAAGCACTCCATGTTTATTCATTATTGTGATTACACAGTGGAAGCAGCTCTGCTTGATGTGATGAGCAATAGCAAGTTGTGAAGACATTTAAATACACTTGAAATTAAAGTTTGCACAAATAGATGTCTGACAGGGTGTTCTAATTTGATTCTAAAGACCCAGAAATAAGCCTGTATGGGGTGGGGGAGTGGGAGGGCTGGGACTCCTGGAATCTTGAGTCAGATGTGTGTAGTTCATTTGCCAGATTTCTTTGTTATTTTAAAGGAAAATGGCAATGTTTAGAATCACGTTCCTCATGGGTGAGTCGGGGGAGAAGGCAGTGCCAGTAAGCTCTGCCATCGATACTGGCCTAGCATGTTAGTTAACCCTTTTTCAATGGAGCACCAAGCTCTGGTGTTCTCAGTAGAAGGGGAAAAGTCAAGAGCCAGTTTGTCCTGATATACATATGCACAAAATATATTAATCATTCTATGAAGTATTAATCAGGAAAGGAAAAAAATTCCTCAAGTCTGAAAGTTAAGGTCATCCTGAGAAAAAGGACTGGCAGGATTCCTAGAAAACTGTTTCTTCAAGACATTTTGATTCCAAATGTACTCTTTTCACATTTACAAAAGACTCAGGATCCCAAGTGTAAACTCAGATTCTGGTTTGATGTGCAAATATTTCTGAACCATAGCATAAATAGACATGAACTTACAAGCAGTTGACTATATCCATATGTAAGTTTCATGATCCTCATTTATTTAGAAGCAAGGAAACAAGGGAGGTGGATATAGGATTTATGCTGATTGCATTTTTTTTTTGTCCTGCAAATTCTGAATTTTGTTGGATTTTAAAAATTGATTTTACATGATCACCTTGTTTGGTATACCAGTCCCCAAATTCCAGCATTCTTGATGTTCCTAATATTATTATTTGGACCAAATGCTGGAGCACCCGGAAGGCTTGTTAAAACAGATTCCCTGGCTTCACCTCTAGAATTTCTGATTCAATACGTCTGGGATGGGGCCTGTGAATTTGTATTTCCAGCAGGCTCCCATGGGGTGCTGATGCTTCCAAGCTTTGGGCCACACTTTGTATAACATTTTCTTAGATAATACATTTTTTAGAGTTTAAACTTTTTAATAGAGAAATTTTTATAAAAATAACGTTGTTTTGATTAAGTTGGAAGTTTCTCATTTTGTAATATGCTGGTAAGCTTGTCTAAGTAGTATGATTCAGAAGATTGATTTAAATTACTGAACCAAAAGTAGAAATTAAATGTTAGTTGGATGAGTGTTGGGTCTGAGTAACTGATTTTGATAATATCTTGAAATTTCTTTTAGAGCATTAGATGTGTTTTCTGTAGATGAGGGTTTTTAAAGTGGGAATTACGTAGTTGTTTAAATGAACGCTGAGGCAGGTTTGCTGTACATATCATGTAACCAGCCTATTGCTAACTTCCGTCATCTGATTGATGTCTACATTGTACCAGGGAAAAACATGGCTTCTGTTTCCGTATATGTTTGAGTCTGATTTAAATTGTAATCCTATCAGCAGATGACATACAGGAATTTCGTTTTTGTTCCTGTATAGTTAAGACTCAGCAGATGTTAAAAGCTGATGTGGATTTAAGATTTCATCCGTTCTGGGAATAATTGAAGATTTAGTCAGGACCAGAAGATGGAGTTGTAGACAGAGTTATAGGACTTGAGGGGGTATGGAAAGTTTTTGCACAGATGCCTGCTTATTGCTTTCTCCTGCCACTTGGAGGAATAAATTATCTTCTGTGTTTGCTTAAATGAAAAGCTTTCAGTGGATTTTACTTTGTCTTGCACTGTCGAAAAAAATTAAAAGTTTACAGACCGAAGTATTTTTTGAATATGAAAACATGTGAGAGCTTGCCTTTTTTCTTCACTCATTTAAATCAATTGGAAGTTTGTGAGATATTTTGGAGATAATCTGAGTTATAGAAATGTGTGGGTATTAGAAGGTTAGCATTGGCAACCAACAAGTAGAGCGGATGGACTGGGTCAGAGTCATTTAACCTCCTCGGTCTCCAGAGCTGTGTTTTTATTACATAGCTGGTTTGTGAAATTTGATCCCCTCTTGCGGGCAGTGGGGTGTTGCGTGACTAGGTTTGTACTAACGTTTCCTTAGGACCCATCAGTCACTGTTGACCCCTTGGCAGGTTTTCACGCTGGGCATCTCTGCCCAAATGTCAAGATGCTACAGTTCTCCTTGCTGGCTGCTGACCCTTTTGGCCTTTGTCCCCCCAGCACTCAACCCTAGGCAGTTAGAACATGAGGCTTCCAAGTTGAGTGGCAGATGAGGGCCCTGTTAGAGATGGCTTCTATGGAAGACTAAACAGCAGAAGCATCCAAACAACAAAATTGATTTTTTTTTTTAAGAACAATGTCTCAGAAAACCACAGTCTTTGATTTACTATAGAGCATGGCATGTGTGGGTGGTACTGTTTTCTGGCTGGGAAATGGCTGATTAGTGTTATTACAGCCACTTAGGCTGCATCATAGGGGATAGTGAGGCCACTGGTCATAATATAGGGTCACAGTGACTTTGTAGAACCCCTGCTGTGAATACACAAGTTGTAAAAAAAAAAAATTAGAGAAAAAGTAAAAATCACATCTAACTCTCTCTACAATCCATTTCTATCTCTCTCTTCTCAAATACTATGAAGAGTTTGGCCTATATCCTTTTGAACATGTTTAAAATATTTAGTATACATTATATTTCAAAGAAATCCAAACATGAGGAGGATTGCCATTTCACCTTATTTTCAGCTCAAGAGTCTTGAGCCCCTGATAGAAATGGCTCTCACTCATTTCTTTAACTGCCATGTAGTGTTCCACCATGAATGTACTGCATTTTATGTAGCTGTTTCCCTACAGATAGGCATTCAGATTTTTCCCATTTTTTTTTCTACTGCAGAGAATATGATGATACCATTCTTGAACAAAATCATATGTGGTGTTAACTGAGATACAGTGTTTACTGTTTAAAGCCTTCTCGTAATTATGGTCTCTTGGTACTCATGTGTTAGCATTTTTCTAGGGTAGAAGAGTAATCTCCTGGTCAGAGGTTGTGTTTTAGAGCGTTAAAAACACCAGTGCACCAGTTGCTTGGGAATGCATCTGAAAAACGTGGGGACTACAGAAAGTCTCTTTTATCATTATGTTCTCTTGGAATTAAGGTATGGTAACTCCAGAACAGGTCAAAACGTAGACATTATCAATAAAATCTGTAAGTACAATCTTAAAAATTCCTATATGTTCCAATAGAGCTTCCCTGCAATGATGGAAATGTTCTACACTCCTTGCTGTCCACTGTGATAGATACTAAGCTATATGCCACTTCGGAGTACTTGAAATGTGGTTAATGTGACTCAAGAAGCAAATTTTAAATTTTATTTAATTTTAATTAATTTAGCTTAAAACTTAACTAGCCATGTGTGTGTAGTGGCTGCCCAAGTGGACAGTGCTGGTGCAAGGTATGCATCATCATAAAAATTATGGCCATTGTAATTTACTGCAGTACCAAAAAGTTTTAGACAGTGACTCATGGGGAAATGGAAGTGTAGTCTATTTTGTTCAATCAGGGGCTCAAGACTTTTGAGCTGAAAATAAGGTGATAAGTAAGTGAATGAAAACAGTAGATGTCATTAAGATTTATCAGGCATTTTCCTCCTTGTTTAGAGACTCCCGTCTACTCTGTCCTGACGGGGGCTGCCTGACGGAGCTGCAAAGTCCTACTGGGGCAGTTCTTTGTAGAGCGAATTGATGGCTATGTAAATACAGCCATTAACCTTCAGCACCTCAGACAGCTCCTTGGGCGCTGCTGTTTTCTTGCCCTTGAAAATGCTAGTTGATGGATGCCAAGATGTTTTTAAAAAATTGTTTTTTCCCAACTAACTGGTTGAAGCAGTGAACCTGAGAAGTTGCAGGCAAACTGATAAAGTTGAAGACCTACTAAGTGTGAATCCTGTGGCAGGGGTTTGGAATTTCGTTCTTGCAGGGGGATATTTTGAAGGTTTACTCTTGGTATATAGGAAATAGGACCCTGTGTATGTCTGTGTACCTGGTATTTTTAAAAACAAAGTGAGTTGCAATTTGAAAGTGCTGGTTACAGAAAGTTTATAGAAAACCGGGTTTTGAAGCAAATGAAAGAGGCTGTCTTTCATTTGTGAAAGGCAAGGTGGCTTACGCCTGTGATCCCAGCACTTTGGGAGGCTGAAGTGGGCAGATCTTGAGCCCAGGAGTTTGAGACCAATCTGGGCAACATGGTGAAACCCTGTCTGTACAAAAAAATACAAAAATTAGGCATACATGGTTAAATACTTGCCTGTAGTGCCAGCTACTTAAGTGGCTGAGATGGGAGGATTGATAGAACCAGGGAGATCAAGGCTGCAATAAGCCGTGATCACACCAGTGCACTCCTGCCTGGGTGACAGAGCAAAATCCTGTCTGGAAAAAAAAAATCAAATGAAGTTTTAGAATTCAGGAATTTTGTATGTATTTTAAAATTAGACATAGCCTGCAATGAAAACAATAGCTTCTTTTTCTTGTCTTGAAAGACATTTGTAGAAGTAGATAGAGTGGGGAAGGCAGAGGCAGAAGATGGATAATATTCACATGTGGAACATCTATTTGGTGGTAGGACAAGTGAAAGTTAGAAGTAGGATCAGAAGATGACGGTTGCCAGTGCCCTGAATTTTTCTCCAGTGTCATTTGTGACCTCTCCCTCTTCCTCTGAGGTAACTACACCCACCATCTCTCATTTGTTACCATGCAGCGAACGTGTTCCTTTTTTGTTCAGTGGCTCTGTACCTGATTTTCTCTCCCTGGAGTGTGAAATGTGTGTCTTTTTTTTTTTTTTTTTGGCATTTGGCTTCCTCTCATCATCTACGTCTCAAAAGTTGCCTCATAAGAGGAGACCTTGAGTAATAAATCCCTAACCTACAATGATCTGGCCTGCTTTGAAGTACTGGTGGGAGTTTCCAATTGATGACTATGCAAAAATGCTTTGAAAACTGCAGCTCATTGTGTACATGCACATTATTGTTATTCCTCAAGATCTGCCAGAAGCCATGTTGCTGTCTATCAACTTGTATTGATCTTCCCTAAGCTGAGTGTCAGAGTGAAAACTCAGGAGTGTTGAATTCAGAGCTTGAGTTTCTACCTTCTCACCCTGGTCCTAGGTAATACCATTGTTCCTGGGGACTTGCAGTCTTTTCCACACTGACACACAGGGATGGGGGCCTCTGATCCTGCTCTTGGGTTTGGATGAGGTAGAAGTACATATCAGATTTTAAAAAACCCTAAAAACTCAAAACTGCAGAACCACCACAGTTTCATAATAACTGCAGTTGAGGTGTTGTTCATCTCTGAAACTTGTCATTACATTAACCTGATAAGGAAGTATGAAGTACACCCCCATGTCGAATTTGAGAAGAAGCACATCATTGTTTCCTCACTAGTGGTGAAAGTTGCCTTCCAAGATGTTGGGGTGGAATCTTCTGGAAGTTTCCCTCAGGTGATGAAATGGCCCATGCTGGAGACATTCTACATTTCTTTCAATTATTTAATTGTTGGTGGTCCATCTATACAGAATGGGTATATGCAATACACAGGGCGGAAGAGATGCTAGCTGCCTACATCACATCTACTCTTCCCCCTTCCTTGGTAATGGAGTCCTGATTTCTGGTCAGACACAAGCTGCACAGAATCAGGACTATGTTTTACAGCCTCTCCTTCACTAAAGTAGCCACAGGAGATATATGTAGAAGTTTTGGGTGGTTATTTCTGGTTGAGTCTTCTGAAATCCAGGGGTAGAACCCTTTCTGCATTTTCCTACTTTCTAAGTCCTGGAATGTGATGTACTGGTTGATTCTCCAACAGCTCTTTTGGTCTATGAAGCGACCTTGAGGATGAGAGGCAGATGGGAAAAAGACAATACAGAAAGACAGAAGCTGCCTGAGGCCCTGGTGATTCTATGGTGCCAAAGTACCTGCCTTGACCTTTCTACCACTGGGCTTAATTTTTTCAAAAAGAACAAGCTATTTCGTATCAAAGGCTTTATTTTCTAGGGCATTGTTACATGTGGGACAAAATGTTAAAGGCAGAATGCAGTGATAAATGAAGTTGGGACCTTAGCGTTAATGAGGTAATAATCTGTAAATCCAGACTGCTTAGAGTTATTTGTAGACCTGACTTTAGTTCTCTAACATCTGAGTGATGAGAAAGGAAACCGCACAACAGATTTGACGTTGGACGGATGGATACGACGGAGATAGATACTGAGGGCCATTTCTGGAAAGGTCAAATGAAGATACTCAGTGGTTGGGGGCAAGAAGAAGAAAACTGCCAGGGCTATTAGAAGCCATCAGAGAATTCTCCAAATTGCCAATATTGAAGTGAGTTACAACTCATTCTCAAATACATTGAAATCTTTTCCGTTTGATATGTTTTGACAGGAAATGTGTATTTACTGCCTGAAATGACTTCAATTGCTGAGCTCTGAACCACAGTATTTCATAAATGATTAACATTAGACAGAGTCAGTGGGAACCTCACAACTTTTCTTAAACAGTACTCCACAAGAAAAAATTTCCCACAATTGTAAAGTATTTACCCTATTTCGAAAAGTACACATTCACCCTGGTAGGTTTTGAACTTGTCTGTCAAAAATAGTTATTGCTTTTGCAGATAGAGAAATAGTCATTTTAAGGAGATGAGTAGATAAATTCAGCATATCTTGGTCAATTCAATATTTATTGAATAGAGATAGAAATTTCTCTTATAAATTTTTCTTCACTTCATATGTATCTTAAGTGCCTATTTTGCACAAAGTGGTGAGGTGGGGATGATTATTCTAATATGGATTTCATATTCAGTGAACTATCAGTTTAGTAAGGGAGATTTAGCTACAATGGAGACAGAAGGAAAGATATTCTCATGTGAAGAAAAAAAGCCTATTGAAAGTTCAGAGGTGAGAAAATTCATCTTCCATCACCATTTTGAGAGTTAATCTTTCTTATCACCTAATTAGTACCCCAATTATTCTCTATCAGTAGAGTTCCAACAATGGCCCTAAATGTTTCTACTTTAAAGATGTAGTAATGACTTGAAAACATAGAAGAGGACTCTACAGTTGGTTGGTTTTAAAGCAATAACTAACTTGAGGGCACAGTAAAAATTCCAGAAAAAAAAGGACACTTTTTCAATGTGATACAAGAGACTAACTCATAATGTTTGCTTGTGATAGTTTGTAATTGTGTTGTCTTTTTTTTTTTTTGGCAAGTATCTTGTGATAGTGTTCTAGTTGCCACTGAGCCAGAGCTTGTCCTAATAACTCAGAGCTTGGACATGCACTGGGTTTCAGAATTTGGAGCCAAGAAGTTAATCATGATGGGTATTTGAGAACAGCCTCTTAGTAAGAAAGAATTAGAACAGGGAGGTGACTTTATGTCACTGCATCAGTGACAGTGATGAAGGGTATCTACTCCAGCAGGAGTTGGCAAACTTTTTCTATAAATGGCTATGTAGTAAATTTATACTTTGTGGGTCACATTACCTCTGTTATAGCTACTCAACTCTGCTGTAGCAGGAAAAAGCCTGAGACGGTATATAAATGAATGTTGCGTGACCATGTTCTAATAACATTTTATGAGTATTGAAATTTGAATTTTACGTAACTTTCATGTATCAACAAATACTATTTTTTTTTTCCCGTTTGGAAATGTAAAAATGACTCTCAGTTTACAGGTTGTACAGAACCTTGCAGTGGGCTTGATTTGGCCCATGGACAAATTTGTTGACCTCTGCTGGAATAAAGGACTGTGTGCCCCCTTCTCCATAGTCTAGTGAAGTCCAAACTTCACTCATTTGCACACTGCTTCCGTGTTTTTCTTACTGCATTATTTATTAAACATGCTTATTGAAATAGACATATTTGGTCTTAATAATGAGTTTGATATTCTCGATTAATTGATGAAATGGATCACTAATCCATCACAATTTAAATAAACTTTAAAACTCTTAATTACTAACTTTACACATAAAGTCACATATATTGACTTAATACCTTTTGCTAATTAAGAAAAAGATGTGTAATTTACAATAAAGCATCCAAATCTTAACTATTAGAGCTTAGTGAATGTTCACATAAGCACATACCCATGAAACCACAATTCAGGATGCAGAATGTTCAGCGCCCAGATGGGTCTTTTGTAACCCTCCTAGTCATACACACCACTACCAAGAGAGCTTAGTTTTTTCTATTTGACAGCTTATTATAAACAGAAATATACAGTTTATATTCTTCCCTAAGCTTTTTGCCCAGTGCTATGTCTGCTGTTGCCTATAATCGTTCTTTTTCATTGCTGTGTAGTATTTCATTGTGAGAATAGGCTACTTTAATCCATTCTAGTGTTGAACATCTATTTTTTACTGGTTTTGGCTACTATGAATAAAGCTACTGTGAACACTCTCATACATGTTTTTTTTGCAGATGTAAGCACTCATTTTTGTTGTACATCCTTTTATTTTTCAGACTGTTAGAGTCAGGACTATTTCTTGCTAGAATTTGATAGTTAAAAGAAAACATAGCTACCACATATATAGCACTTATTTTATGCCAAGCACTATGTAAAATCCTTTAGATATATTAACACAATTGGGATGGGTAGGATTATTGTCTTCATTTTATAGTTGAGGAAACTGAGGCATAGAATGATGAAGTATTTTGCCATGGTCACACCTAGTGAATTCTAGAGCTTGAATTTCTTTCTCTCTCTGTCTCTAAAATTGATCAGATTAGTAACAAATAATTTCTCCAAATGGTTATCATTCTGTAGCACTGTATGCTAGAGAGAGGGCAAGCAAGGAACAAACCACTGTAAATTGAATACCAGCAGCTCACGACTCCAACTGCCATTGGAACCCAGGTGGTCCAGCTTCAAAGGCTCTACTTTTAACCATTCTGCTAAATATAAAGCACGTTTTGTCTTTGGCAGCCTTTCCCTGCCCCATCCATCACATCTTTCCCCTTCTTCTTGGGCACTTTGCTGCTGTAGCTGGCGGTGCCACCTCCTCCGTGCCCTTCTTTCTGTTTCCTGATGGTCAGCTTTATTTTGCAACTCCGCCCAGCCACCAGGTGTACAAGGAGGTGGAACTAGGTGGCCTTTAGAAAATTGGCTCTGGAGTCACTCTCCTGGATCTAAATCTTGGCTTGAGTCCTAACTATCTGTGCAACCCTGGGCAAATAATGTTAGCTCTAACAGATATACTCTGTAAGAGGAAGAAAATAACAGGTGAGGATTAGATGGAAGATGCATGTACAGCACACAGCACAGTGTTTTGACACAAAGTTTTCATTAGGTAGAAGCAGCTATTGCTTATTCATTATTTTGGTTGTTATTCATATAAGTAATTAGGGCAGTTTAAGTGAATTAGCAGCTGAAAGTATTTTCATGTTAATTCCTCTAGGACAGGCATTCTTAAATAACTCCAAAGAATTGATCTCTAATAGTATAATGTAGTTGGGGAAATATTTTAGGTTAGAATTCCTACCCCCACCTATCACCTTAAGTAACACCTCTCCCAGCAGCCACCCTCTATTCAGGAACCTGAATAAACACCTTGAACCTTAGAGTAAAATCTATATCTTTTTTTTAACATCCACCTAGAGGAAAATATTAGAAAACTCAGTTTTTTTCTTTCCACTTTGTTGCTCTCCAGTGATTTTCTGAAGCCCCAGAGAGGGTATTCTTGGGGCTTTGCAATTTTCAAGCTATCACAGAAGTAAAACTGAGTTTGATCTCTTGGGGCTTAAAAGAACAGCCATGAATCTGGGAGCACTTGAACAGGAGCCAGCAGTACCTTGGGCCTCCTGGTTTTCAGCTAAGCCCGTTATTAATTCTCTTTGAATGCAGCGGCACACGCAGATGAGTAAGACTTGATTAACAGCATGCTGCTCGCTCGCTCATCTGGTCCCTAACACTTCGAAAACACGGCAGGTTGGGGGAGGGAACCAAAGGGGGCTCATTTTGCAGCAAAAAATAAAAACCCAATATAGTGTTGCTCATCGCATTTCGAATTAATGCTCCTGTTTTGCATTTAATTAGCGGCCATAGTGAAGTCAGGCATCTAACACTTTGGTTCTGTCCTTGAGCTGCAGCAGTCTTTTAATCATGGCTATTTCCCCCTTCCTCCCCAATCTTTCTTTTGATGTACTATTCTGCAAGCAAATAAAAAGACCCAGATTAGATGAGACTGGTGAAAGTGGAAGGGGGATTTTGGTTTTCAGGTCTTTCCTGTGGTTTCATGATTAAAGGGGCCTTGGCAGGTGTAGAAAAGCAAAACTGGCTCCTCTCCCCTTTAGGAGTGGGCCCCTCTTTCATGTCCTGGAAAGTGGGATACAGACAATGGGGAAAATAACAGAACGACTCTCCCAATGAGTTGGGGGTGGTGTCAGGTGAGAAATAGAACAAAAGTACAGGAAATATTCTGTGAGCCTAGACCCAAAGAATGAAGAAGGATCAGTGATTTACTGGAATACAGAGGATGAAGCATTGATCCAAGGGGGCTTAGGAGGAGAGTGATGCTTGGAGATAAGATGTGGGGAATTGAGATGATTTTCCAGCACTTGGGTTGATGATCTGGCCACCAGAAACCTCTGTGTGGGTCGGAAACATACTACCACTAACTAATAAGAGCTTTGAGCCCAGGCAGCCCCACTGGCTGACACACACCCCAGCATATGCACACTCTCCCTAGGAAGCTTTGTGGTGTTTTATTTTTGTTTCACCTTTTCTGACATACTGGCTTAAATTAAGCAGTCTTCCCTCCTTATCCCCTCCCTGCTAACCCAGGGTTGCAGGTGAACTTGTATTTTTGTGTCTCCCTTCTTGATTCATTCTCTGGTTTAGGTATAAGCCATGCAGTGGCTGGTGGTGTCCAGCACATAGAAGACTCAAATATTTGTTGAACAAATGATTGGTTTGGGGGATGTATATGGCCTTGACCAAATCATTTAACCTCTCTCACAGCTGCTGTTTCTCTCAGTTGATCATACCCATCACCTGGAGTGTGTGAGGTGTAAATGAGCTAATATGGGACCTCACTGAGCACAGTGCTTGACACATAATATCTTTGTTAGTGTCCCTTCCATCAAAATACACAGGGAATGAAAATCTCTTGGAAAAGAACATTTGATTCTAATTGGACAGCACCTTTTTGTGGTTGGTGTTTTGTCTTTGTCTTAAGAGAAAGGGATAGAAACATGAGGGAAAGCTGTTAAGTCCCCAAATGCAGTCTTTTATAGGAAAAAAATGGATTATGGAGGATTAATCTTTACAGTTCATTTTATCGATTGGCTTGGCATAATTGCTCTCCTCTCAAACAACAGCAGTGTCTTTGCTTTCAGCAGTGAGCTGTTCAGAATATGAACAGTGCCCTTAACATGTTTTGGGGCTACAGTTATTGAAATATAAGTTCAGCAGAAGAGAAAAATCCAAAGTTTGACCCTCTTTTGGAGAATGCAAAATTAAAATGAACTAATATTTCAAGGAAAATCTATCATATCTTTTTTATATGCTTAGTAGTTTAATCGGAGGTAAGTTTTGATATTTATCAAGCACTTAATTAAGTACCAAGCATTGTATTAACTTTTTATTGATGTTTTATTAGAACAAACCTATGAGGTTTGTATAATGGAAACCGATTGCACATGAGATCTGGTTCTGAACTATGTTAAAGAAAAATTGTATATAGTCACAATAACCCCCTGCAAAATCCCATACAGTATTTTTGTGTACAACCCTTTAGAAGAATTCTTAGCCCTAAAGTTTGAGAATTGCTGAGCTAGTCCACAGGAAGGAACAAAAGGAATGTCTACCTGCAGAAGTCTGGGCATTCAAATTGGTTGAATAAATGAATGTTGAATGAATTCTGCTTCTAACTATCAAAGTTCTATAGAGCGGATGATGGCTTGAGAATTCTTAAGTATTTCTCTGGCTTAAAGGGTTCCTCGCCTCTCTTTTAATCTTAAGCCTCTTTAACCTAAATCTATCTTACTAGATTTGTTGTTGTGAGGTTTCAGTGCTATTGTGGAGACAGACCTGACTCTGGTTACATCTTAAAGTGAGTTTGCATATTAAGAGTGCCTATCATGATTCCACTGTACTATTAGTGGCCTCGTTTTTATAGATGAGAAGCTGGAGTGTGTTACGTGACTTGCAAAGGTTACTGTTGCAGATACCAGGGTGAGCCCCTATGATTCCCCACATCTTAGGGTTCACACAATTGTATCATCGCCTCCCCTTGAGATGGGTAGAACCTGACTTGCTTCTAACCAATAGAATGCAGCAAAGGTGATAGGATGTCTCCTTTATGGTTATGTTATATAAAACTCTGCTTTGCTGGCTGACTTGCTCTAGAGACTCTATGATGGCTTGAAGAAGTGAATGTGTGTGCTGGGGAAGCCCATGTGACAAAAAATTGCAAGCGACCTTTAGGAACAGCTTAACCTCTGCCTTAGAGCCAGCAAAAAGCCCTGAAGCTCTTGTCCTACAGCCACGAAGATAAAGGACTGAATATTGCTGACAACTGTGTGAGTGTGGAAGTCTCCCCCAAGCCTCCAGGTGAGAACCCAGGCCTTCCTGGTACCTTGATTGCAGCTCTTGAGACCCTAAGCAAAGCATCTAGCTAAGCCATGCCCACATTTCTGACCCAAAGAAGCTGCGAGATAACAAATATGTATTACTTGAAGTCATTAAGTGCATATAATCCATTATGCAGCATTAGATAACTAATACGGTCATGCAAATAACATGTCAGGATTTGAACCCAGTCTCATCTGAAAGAAGAGGCAAAAGGTTTTTACCAGATCTGGAAAGTGCTTAAAGGCCTTTTAGTCCAGCTACCTTTTGGTGGAGGCCTGGATCTTCCATAGTATCCCTAGCAAGTCATCAGCCAGCTCCTTGAGGCGCCTCCAGTTTGGGGAGCTGGGGGAATTCATAGTCTTTTGAGGTGTTTATGTTCCATTTGGACAGTTTCCTGTTTCATGGGTTGATCAAGCCATTCACTCATTCAGTAAGTATATTTACTGAGGGCCTTCACGGTGCCAGGCACTGTGCTAGGTGCTAGATGGTGAGTATGGTGACCACAGGTCCTGCCCTCATAGAACTGACATTATTGTAACTGTTAGGCAGTTACTTCTTCAGGGCCATGGAATTATCTTACTGTAGTTTCTCTAAGTCCCAATTCTGCCCGATGGGTGCAAACAATATTTCTAATTCTTCTTCCACAAGACAGAGCTTCAGATACTAAATATTGTTGTCATTTTTGTTCCCAAATCTTTTTTTTTTTTTGGGTTTGCCATTCTTTGAGTTACTTCCACCATTTGGCATATGTTGTTGTCTAGAGCTGTGCAGCCCAACTTGGTAGCCCCAAGCTACAAGCAGATACATAAATTTAAATGAATTAGAATTAAACAAAACCAAAAATTCAGCTCCTCAGTGCACTAGTTACATATCAAGAGCTCAGTGGCCACGTGTGAGCAGTGACTACTGCATTGGAGATGGAGAATGTTTCATTGCACTGGGAAGCTCTGTCAGATGGGGCTGGTCCGGCTCTTTGACCATTTGGGCTGTAGGTTGTTGCCGTGTTTATTAAATGGAACTGAAAAATAGGATATTGTTGATTCTGATCTAGCTACTTCAGAGTATAACTGAACTATCCCTTCTCTAGTTTTTTGAGTAGTATATTTTTGTTAATGAAACATAAGATGAATGTTTTTAACAGCCATATTGTATGACTTACTCGTCTTGAATTTACCATTAAGACATTTTACGTGCAGTCCTTTTCCATGCGGAGAGCAGTCTTTCTTCTCTCCACTCTTTGTCCACTTATAGTTTTAAATAACTCATGCTTAATGTTTTGCATTTACCTCTGAAGAATTCCATCCTACTAACATTCAGTGAATTCGTCACCTTGAGGAAATTTTTTTTTTTTCAGTTTTGCTTCTGATTTTTCAGAGTGACTGTTTCCCTTCCTAGCTTCAGATCATCCCCAAATTTGATGGAATGATGGCAGTATCACCATCCAAGTCATTGATAAGAAGGTGAATAGGACAGGCTCTGGATAGAGTCCAGTGACTTCCCACTAGAGATTACATTCAAAATTGATGTAGATATGATTAATCAGTACTTTTAGAGGGTTAAATAACTAAATAGTCTACTTATTTTCATTATGTCCAATCTACATTTTAAATTATTTTTGCTTTGTAGTTATATGAAAAACTTAGTCAAAATGCCTTGCTGAATTCCAGATTTTATAACCATAGCAATCTCTTGATCACCAGCTTCAGTGAGCATTAAAAAAGGGAAGGAGCACTGCCTGCTATGAATTATTCTTAGCAAATCCATGCTGATTCCAAGTAATCATTGCTGCACTGAGTGCTCACCCTGTCCCCCTTGTTAATAATGCATTACAGAAGTCTGTCTGGGATTGGCACGATGTTCACTGGTATATGATTGGCACAACTTGTATTTTTATTCCTTTTTATTTGCTGGTACACCTGTTCTCCTGGATTCTTCAGAGTTTATCACGAATATTCTGGCAACTTCAGACTTCATGCCATAGGTAGCCTGGGCTTTAACTCTTCAGGGACAGAAGCTTCAGACTTATTTAGAGAGGGCAGGCACTCTGACAATCGTGGCACCTTATTTTGGATCTCAATTCCCTGAAACAGTGTCCCCTCTCGCCTTTAGGGAAAGTATCTCCTCTTTCTTGAGGGAACACATATGCAGACTGGAGGTTGAGTAATTTGCACTTGCTGTCACTGTTAGTATCACACCACCCTCTCCAGGCGGCAGACTTATGTTGTCTTGTTGTTCTCCTTGCCCTGAGCATAACAAAAATAGCCCTTTTGTAGCTTTTTGCATTTTCTGCTGGGCTCAGCTCATTCTAGCCTTTTGCCTTCCTGACACTTGTATCAGCAGCTGGAAGAGTTTTCATTTGAGGATCGAGCCATTCTCCAAAGCAGATAATTTTAAAGAGCTGGCCAGAAAGAAAGCTATTCTATTGAGACTGACAGTTAGTGCATATCTTTGCCTCCACCTTCTCTTTGGACAATGAGCATTAATTTCTTTGGCTACTTTGGATATTAGCAGAGAATCAATTTCTCTATTCTCTTCCTTGCTTTTTTGGCTAAAATCGCTTTATTGAAACCTTTTCATGATGAGTGTAATGTCCTGTGGAAACTGGGTTTTAGAAAGCAATGAGTTTTTCCTTCCCTACTACCCCCCAACTTTTTTTTTTTTTTTTTTTGAGATGGTGTCTCACTGTCACCCACGTTGAAGTGCAGTGGCGTGATCTTGGCTCACTGCAGCCTCCACTTCCCAGGCTCAAGTGATCCTCCCACCTAAGCCTCCCAAGTAACTGAGACCACAGGCATGCTCCACCATGCCAGCTAATTTTTTTTTTGTATTTTTGAAAGAGACGGGCTTTTTCCATGTTGCCAAGGCTGCTCTCAAACTCCTGCCCTCAGGTGATCCACCCGCCTCGGTTTCCCAAAGTGCTGAGATTACAGAAGTGAGCCACTGTGCCCAGCCCAGATAGCAGTGAGTTCTGTACAAGATAAAGGGTGCTGTCTACATACAGGCAGATTTTAAAGGCAGCACCTTTAAAACACCAGTGCCATGAAAAGTCTACTCTCTGGTTGATGCTGATTTAATAAAGCCCTAGAGCTATTGTTAAGAGAAGGACTCTGGAACCAGACCCTCACAGGTTTAAATCCCAGCTTCCCTACATAACAGCTTTGTAAACTTTCCCAAATTATTAACCTCTCTGTGTTTAAATTTCTTCTTAGGGATACCCTGTCTCAGAAGGCTGTTGCAAGATTCAAATGAGCTAATGTAAACAAGTTTTCAACCTAGTATTTGGCACATAGTGCTAAATAAAAGCTGTCTCATAGCAGCTCTTTTTATTTGCATACCGAGTCCCTCAAGGTTAAAAGACCCCAAATAATTGAAATTAAAGAGCAGTCAACTGGCAAGATCTTCAATTCTAATGCCGAGGGAGGGACATGTGAAATCAATACCTGATTTTCTGTTACGCCAATCAATGTATCATCGCCTAGGACGGGAGCCAGGGACAGAGAGGGAGCCAGCTTTGCCATTTTGAGGAAGGATACTTGTTCCTTTGAAGAATGTCTAGTCCACATCCTACTTCCACATCTGACCTGCTGTGTACAAACAACAATATTTCACTACATGTCTGTGCATTCCCACTGGCTCCTTTTCTTCCTCAGATGTGAAATTATTGTTTACTTTTGCTTTTTCCTTTCCCAAATGTCCTGGGACTGCAGGCAGTTTGGGATTTTCACTTCGGTTTAGTCTCAGTTAATACAGTGAAACTTCAAGTTCAGTGATCTGTGGATGGCAACTTAGCAAGAAACAAAGAAAGCAATGACTGCTTGCTCGGAAGCCTGCTCCAGGAGAGGAGCCTGTATCTTGTACAGATCTCATCACCATCTGAAAATAAATTTCCACAGTACGTTTAACCCCTGACCAATGAGAGCAATGGTTATCACAGATGTTCCCTTCTCCCCACCTTGTGGGAGATTGCACTGACTAGTGATCTTTGCACCTCTGGACCTTTGAACATGCTGTTCCCACAGCTTAAATGCTTTTCTTCCACATGTCCCTGGTCTGTCTCTTCCTTGTCATTCAGGCTGCAACTGAAAATGACAATCCCTCACTCCCCTTGCTAAATTATCCTCTCTGTTTACTCTCCTTTCCTTATCACTCTTTCTTTGATCTAATTTTTAAATCACTATCTGACATACTGTTTTTTATGAACATAAGGAGTATGAAAGCAGAGACCTTGCCTGACTTGGTTATTGTGGTGTTCCAGTGTCTGGAGGCAGCATGTAGCACATAGTTGGGGCTCAAAAATATTTGGAGAGTGGATAGATTTTAAAATTTAATTCAGGGGGAGCTGCTGTAGGGGAAAAAAGCTTACATTCCACATTTGGTCATGGGTAGCAGCCACCTGTGTTACCTCGTGGCACATCTCTTCAGCCTCCACTGATTTTAGCCACAGCTGCAAGGCCACTTCCCACCCCTTGCATTCACCAGTTCTCTTACACCTTCCTCACAGGGCCTTCCCCAGTGCAGTGATGGACCAGCAAGAGTAGCCTATGAGTTAACTACTGTTAACCTGGAAGTTAATGCCTCTGAGTCAGTGGAGGTGAGGAGTTGATGAGCAAATGGCCTTACCTCCTATACTTCAGTGGATGATTCTGGAAGCATCTCTATGCTTCTTGGGAGCCCCTCGTGGCATCCAGCTTTCGTTGCTCACATCAGCAACCTTCATCATGCATTCTTAAGTCCTGGTCCCAGGCTCTGCTTTGGGGAAAACCTATCCTAAGACCCCATTCATATTGATAATTTCACTTCACTGTTGCCCATCCTTTGATCATAGCCTGCATATACACATGCAATATAAATCAGGAAACTTTTATGAGCCTCTTTACTATTATTTGCCTGTTTACATATTTTATCTTTCACAATGACAAAGATCTCTTTGTCTTTGGACTTCTGACACCTGTCATCCTAAAGATCTTAGAAACTTCATCTCCCTTTTCTCAGCTGTTCACTGAACAACTCGCTCTTCTATGGCTCTCCTGGTTTCCTTCTTAAAGATGCAATGGTGGACTCAGGCTTGCTGTTGCCTTCCCAGGCCATGTGTATTTATAGCACAGGCTTTTAGATTGTGGGCTAACTTTCAGAGGTGCTTGCTTTGAAATAGGCTTTCTGAAGGACCTCTGTGGGGATAATGAGGCCATTTCTACACTTGCAAGTTGGAATACATTATAGGATAGTGGTTGCAAGAGGCACTTGAAACGATGGGGCTTTCTATACATGGCAAATTGTTTTTTTTAATTTTTTTTTAAACCTTCTAAAAACCATTCTGCAACAGTTTCCTGGTGCTTTTGTGACTGGTGTATAGCTTATACAGAAGTCATTGCATCATCTGTCAGTTTTCTCTCCAACTTTCGGAAGAATTGATGGGTTATAAGTTAAGCTTCCATGGGGTGGTAAGGAGGAAAGAGGGAGGAGGAAACTGTAATACTGCACAGCAAGGGTATGGTTTTACCACCTCTAAGGATGGAGATCCCTTGACCTTTTCTGTGCCATGGGTCCCTTTGGAAGTTTGGTGAAGCCAGTGGATCCTGTCTCATAATAATGTTTTAAAACACATAAAATAGGGTGATGAAATAATCTGTATACCAAATCCCTGTGACACGCACTCTAGCTATATAATGAACATGTGCATACACCTCTGAGTCTAAAATAAAAGTTAAAAAAAACACACATAAAACAAAATTCATTGGATTTCAATGGAAGCCATTATAATGGAAATGTAGTGATCAAAACATGAAAACATTTTATGATATAGAATATGTGTGTTTCTGTATTCATTTAACAACATGATCTTCAAGCAAGCCTATTAACTATAATTATGAGGTTGTTGATGGACACACATTTTGAGGTCTTGCTAATAAACTTTAATGAGATTTGAAAATACTTATGATTTCTATTTGTGGCCGAGTCATAGGAACTGCTAAATACCCATGTGGTTTGTTGCTGACATTTATAATTGAAAGAACTGATGAATTTCAAACAGAGGTTCATAAATACTAAGATGTCATTTTTTTCTCCCATTTTTATGGACCCCTGATTCTGTGCAAGGACCCCAGGTTCAGAATCCCATTCTTCAGATTGGCAGTTGCTTTATAGCATGTGCTGAAGCTCCTGTTTTCCAGGTGGGTGGGTGACCCTTTGCTCCAGCATCTGATTTCCAAGAGATGCTAGGAAGACGTTGATTGAGTAAAAGCATTGCCTAGCACTGTGCCTGCCATTTTTACAGGACAGATATTGTTAACAAGAAGAGGGACGGTTCTGGGATGCTCTCCGGAGTCCTGTCCCTGATATTTTTTTTTTTTTTGGTTCCTTTCATCTATTATAGAAATGGCCATTGATTGGGAGAACCAATGATGTCTGAAATTACTTATTAGATTGAAAATACTTTGGAAAGTGATTTTACTAACTTGGTTTGTCAGGTTTTCTCAAGCAGGATCTGTTTGCTGATTGCTACTTTGCATAATGTTGTAGGATGAACAGGCCTGCTTTTTGTTTGAATGTCAGGTGTTTTCATGTCCAGTAAAGTTCTGGTTGTTTCTTTTACCTATATACAAAAATATATACATATAAGGGAAACAAAGTAGAAGAGAAAAACCAAAAGACAAAATTGTGACTAAAGTGTGTATACAAAATGTGAATGAGACTGGACATGATGGCTCACGCCTGTAATCCTTGCACTTTGGGAGTCTATGGCAGGTGGATTGCTTGAGCCCAGGAATTCAAGACCAGCCTGGGACACATGGTGAAACCCTGCTTTACAAAAAATACAAAAATTTGTCAGGCATGGTAGTATGTACTTGTAGTCCTAGCTATTCTGGAAGCTGAGATGGGAGATCACTTGGGTCCTGGGAGTTGAAGGCTGCAGTGAGCCATGATCATGCCACTGCACTCCAGCCTGGGCAACAGAACAAGACCCTGTCTCAAGGAAAATATGAATGATATAGGTATTAGCTGAAAGAAAAGGTTGGTATGGGTAAAAGAGAGGGAGGAGATAATGTATTGCTTGTGGAATGCCCGCCGTGAGATCTTAGAAAGACAATGTTGCCCGATGGTTAAGAGGGCAGACTTTGGAACCTGGGTTCTGATTCCAGCTTGCCGCTTGGTAGCTGACCTTGGGCAAATCATATGACCTCTCTGCCTCCAAATTCCTCCTTTGTAAAATGGGAGTAATGATAGCAACTGCCTCAAAGTACATTAGAGGGGATTAAATAAGATAATGCATTGAAAGTTCTTATCACAGAACCAGACATTTATATAGGCTCCAGAAATGTTAGCTGCTGCTGTTATTAATTATAACAACTATTGTTAGTACAGGTGCAATTTACAGAGCCCTTCCCTGCACCATGCCTCATTTGAACATTGGAGTGACCCAGGTGGTTACTTCCAAATCCATTTTCAGATAAAGAGCTTGAGGTTCAGAGAGGTCTAATGATTTGCACATTGAAAGGATGTAAAGAGTGAGGAAAGGAATCCAAGCCTTCCGGTGACAAGATCTGCCCTTATTCCAGTGTTTTCCACTATGTTTGGTATCAGCCAAAGTCAGCTTTTGCAGTTTGTTTAAGATTTTACAAATAGAGAAGGCTTATCCTTCAAGGATCTAGTGCTATTCAATATAACTTTCTGCAATAGTTGAAATAGATGTTCTAGAACTGTGCTGTCCAATATGACAATATTTACCATATGGAGCTATTAAGCATTTGATATGTGGTTCCTGGAACTGATGAACTTGATTTTAAATTTTACTTAGTTCAGTTTAAATTTAAATGGTCACGTGTGGTTAGTAGCTACTAATTGGGTAGCGTAGATAGTTTCCCTATGCCCAAGGCTTGGGCATAAAGCCCAGCTCTACAACTAATTCAACTAATTAGCTTTGTAACTTTAGAAAGATAATTTCTAGGGGCTAATTTCTTCCTATCTATGAAATGGGCTAATTCTATTTAGATCAATACAGAACTCCAGCTAGGCCAAGCAATGATGAGAATTATTAATATTTTTAAAGTAAAATAGCTATAGGAGTTCTTGAGGAATTCAAGGGAAGGCACAAAGACAGGCCACGGAAAGTCTTGGAACTAAAAATAGAATGACCTTCAGGGACCTGGATCATCCTCTTCTAGTCTCATTTCCGTTTTGTGTGCATCTGTGCCACTCTTGTCTCTGTGAAGTCCGGCTTTCTTTGTACCCCCTGCATGGATGAGGGAAAGCTGGCCACCCCATACCTCCTAAATTTATATATTTCTCCTTTGACAGCTCATTCTGGAATGATTAGGTGTTTCTCAATCTCAATTCTAAGTTGCAGGAAAAGGAAACTTCCCTTGGCTTGGCTTGAATTAGCCATGGGTGGCTGAACTACATAGCAAACCATGCTGCCCTGCCCTTTCTTAGACGGTTTGATGGGGGCTGGGATGTTCCTTAGTGAAAGCAGTAGTTGTGAATTGGGTCAATGTCTGGGAAAGTATCTTTGGTTAAAAATTTTGCTGCAAGGTGGAAACTGTGATTGAAAAACGAAATTTATTAGGTAAAGGAAGTGGGAAATCCTGATTAAGTTTAGATTTTCAAATTCATTCATTGATTCAACAAGTATTTGTTGAGTGCTTTGCACTTGCTCTGTTAAGGGCTAGAGATGAGAAGTAATGCTGAGAGAAGAGGCTTGATCCTTGCCCTCATAGAGCTCCTGTCTGATAGAGAATTCTCATGTGAGTATAAAAATGCAGTTCTAAAGGGTACCAAGAAGAAAAGACTAAAATCTGGGATTTTAGCTAGTGAGTAGAGAGTGCTTCTTTGAAGTGGTAATATTTGCCCTGAGATATGAAGGATGAATAGGAGTTAATCAGATGGAGGAGAGAAGAATGTGTCTGGCTCTGAACGGAAGGACTGCCATGTGCAAAGACCTTGTAGCAGAAAGCCATAAAGAACTGGAAAAAGCTGGATAATATTGGAATTATATTGCTTCTGTTCCTTCTGGCCCCAGTTACCAAACATACTTTGAAATTAATGGTTTCCAGGCAGCTTTATTATTATTATTATTATTGATACAGAGTCTCTCTCTGTCACCCAGGCTGAAGTGCAATGGTATAATCTCAGCTAACTGCAACCTTTGCCTCCTGAGTTCAAGTGATTCTCATGTCTCAGCCTCCCCAGTGAAGCTGGGATTACAGGTGCACACCACTGTGCCCAGCTAATTTTTTGTACTGCTTTTTAGTAGAGATGGGGTTTTGCCATGTTGGCCAGGCTGGTCTTTAACTCCTGAGCGCAGACAGTCAGCCCGCCTGAGCCTCCCAAAATGCTAGGATTACAGGCGTGAGCCACCATGTCCGGCCTATTATTTTAATTAAAGGTTAAATGTCTTTTAGGTGGCAAAAATAAATTTGCATTCCACATATTCATTTTTATGTTATGCTGCATATTATGGTGATCTTAGTTTTTATATGCATTTCTTCTTTGGGGGATGAATAGTGCATTTAATACCTTGAAGGCATAAACTAGGAAGAGAGGTCATTCTCCCTCGCCTCTTCTGTTTTTCTGCTTTAGATGTCTAAAGTGTGTGGTACATCTCCTGTGTGTTGTAGTTATGGGATCATGACCTAATATTTCCTGTATGGGCATGCTTGCTGCCAGGATGTTTCCCTGATGCCTGAACAAAGCCTTGATGAGTGAATTTGTGTTTGAAACTGTGGACTTGACATAAAAATTTCTTAGGACTCAGGTTCTGGTTGTAATGCATTATAAATGTGAGCTGCTGCTTTTTAAGATCCTGAATAAGAAGAATGGCTTCCTAAGCCTTTATCTGAGTCAGTGATGTCAAACCATGGAAGGGGTTTAAGAAGCCTTCTGTGAATGCCAAAACATTTTTTTGAAATGAAGAAAAAAAAAATCCAGGGTATATTACTGTCTGTGGAAAATCACTTTTGGTTATACCAGTGTGCCTGAATTTCATCTTTAACTTTCATATTACATTTTATTTAGCTGGCTATGTCTAAAATAATATTTCTACGTGGAATACTAAAAATTATTAATGAGGTAGTTCTTTTTTGTACCAAAACTTTAAGATCTGGTGTGTATTTTATACTTCGTATCTCAATTTGGATGCTAAATTTTCATTGGAAATATTTTAAAGGTATTTCATTTATTTCATAAAGTTTACACATGAAAAGTAGATATGTGACTGAATTTATGTGATGTATTTCTTATGCAACTACGGCCAGTGTTGGGAAGACTCCATCTTTAACAACTGCATCTTTGAACTGAGAGATAATCTGAGTTGGGCTTTCTGTAGTGTCCAAACTTCAGCCTTTAGATGGCCTTGGCTGACCACTTACAATCGTACCTCAATTCCCCCTCTTGTTTTCTGAAGCTTTTTTCTGGTCTACACTCCCTTTTCTTCCCAGATAGTGAAATCTCCCAGCCTAGTTTGGAATCCTGGGTCTACCACTTATGTTGTATACTTGGGTAAGTAAATGGAATTACTTACTTACTCCCTTGTTAAACAGATGATGGAAACAAAGCAAAACAAACTTCCTTACAGAGTTATTCTAAGGATTCAACAAGATGAGTGAAAAGGTGCTTGATTGGTCCAGTATTTGACCCAGAGTACACATCTGCTAAATTATTATTTATTTTTATTTATTTTTTTTGAGACAGAGTCTCTCACTCTGTCACCCAGGCTGGAGAACAGTGGCATGATCTTGGCTCACTGCAATGTCTGCCTCCCAGGTTGAAGCCATTCTCCTGCCTCAGCTTCCTTACTAGCTGGGACTACAGGCACATTCCACTATGTCTGGCTAATTTTTTGTATTTTTAGTAGAGATGGGTTTTCACCATGTTGGCCAGGCTGGTCTTGAACTCCTGATCTCAGGTGAACCTTCTGCCTTGGCCTCCCAAAATGCTGGAATTATAGGTGTGAGCCACCGCACCTGGCCCACATCTGCTAAATCGTTATCATGACAACAGATTCTTTGATTCTCTTCCCTTGACTTAAACATAATGGCAAAACAATCAGATATGACTTTCAACATTTTCTAGGGCCTGTGAATACTCTTCTGGATTCTTAGATTACACATAACATGTTGATTTTAATTTCAGATGAAGCGACTGGTTCTGAATTACTGCTGGTCAAGACTGATCTTTGCTCAAGCTGCAAAATGTGTCTCCTTGGGGTTCCTTCCCATCTCACCCCTTTTTCAGCTTGTCCTTCTCCAGCTCTCCTGACTGCACTCACTTCCCTGTGCCACATGTCCTGGACCTTATTCCTCCTGTTCCTATTTACCTGAAACCAAACCTGATGGTCCTTTTTCCCATCCCCTCACAACCTTGCTATCTACCAGGAAATCAGTCAGTTACTCCCAATGTGATCAGTTGCCTGTGACTCCCTGTGTTGTACTGTCTGGGAAACATTTTTCATTTGGAAAGAAAAGAATGCTTTCACCTGAGGTAACCATATCAAGGGGGAAATTTTGAGTTTTGTTCTGGCAAGTAGGATGGGTAGAATAAAGGAGAATCAATGAAGAGACTTTTAGGACTATCTGAACTTTGGACCTGTTACAGTGTATAGTGCCTTGTTGATATATTCATTTATTTGTGTCTGTCTTCGTCAAAATAGATTTGAAAGTGCCTTTAAGAATAATCATTGAAATGAGAGATAAAAGGAAAAATAAGGATTTTTTTGTTTTTTTAGACATTTTGGTCTTGTTGCCCAGGAGTGCAATGGCGTGATCTCGGCTCACTGCAACCTCTGCCTCCTGGGTTCAAGCGAGTCTTCTGCCTCAGCCTCACAAGTAGCTGGAATTACAGACATGCACCACCATGCATGGCTAATTTTTGTATTTTTAGTAGAGATGGGATTTCACCATGTTGGTCAGGGTGGTTTTGAACTCCCGACCTGAGATGATCTGCCCTCCTCGGCCTCCCAAAGTGCTGGGATTGCAGGGGCGGCCAAAAATAAGGATAATTAAACATAAGATTAGCATATAAAAGACATGGTGAAAGGTCCTGTTCATTTACTGAAGATGAACTATCAATTTTGCTCTCAGCTTCCTAGTAGCCAAAGTGAAGTGTGAAAAACAATAGATTAGGCTGGGCACAGTGCTTTATGCCTATAATCCCCACATTTTGGGAGGCTGAGGTGAGCGGATCACTTGAGGTCATGAGTTTGAGACCAGACTGGCCAACATGGCAAAACCTCGTCTCTACTAAAAATATAAAAAAATAGCTGGGCGTGGTGGCGCATGCCTGTAGTCCTAACTACTCGGGAGGCTGAGGCAGAAGAATTGCTTGGACCTGGGAGGCAGAGGTTGCAATGAGCTGAGATCACACCAGTGTACTCCAGCCTGGGTGACAGACTGAGACTCTATCTCAATAAAAAAACAAAAAACAATAGCTTGTATGAAGTACAGTTTCCATAAGATAAAAACTAGTATTAATGAAATTTGAACCTTATAGGTAGTTCGGTAGTTTGCTCCCAGATGGAGTGTCTGCAATACCTAGCAGGGGTGTGAGAGGATACCATTTAGAGGCCTGGCTTCTTTAGTACCCTACTTCAGATAGCTGGCCAAATTCATTCTCTTGTACTTCTCATCAAAACCTTCGTCTGTGTCAACAAGCAGTCAATAAGGTGTTTTGCCACTTTTTCTTCTCTTGGGGCCACCTATGTCATTATTTGTTGTACTTGCCCATAAGACAGACACCAGCTCTAAAGAGAGGTAAAAAAACCAATGGCATGCTGCAAGACTGGTAATCATGGTTTGCTACTTACTCACTTAAGCACTCATTCATTCACAGATTTGTTAAGAACCTGTTGTGTGCTCAGTGCTACTTTTGGCTTTGGAAGATCAGTTTTTCTTGGGCTCTGTTGTTACCATCCTGCTCCAGGCCATCACCATCTCTTGGACCTCTGCAGCAGTCTCCCTGTTTCCGATCCTGCCCCCATACCAGGGCGTTCTCTACCCAGCAGCTGGAGGGCTGTAAACCATCTCCTGTTTCTCTCCTGCTTAAAGCTCCACGCCACATTTGGAATAAAATTCTAATGGCACATGATGACCTGCAAGTTTCTGTCTGGTCTGTCCCTGGGGACCTCTCTGCCATCACCTGCTACCTAACATTACCTCCTGCCTCTCTTTGCCTTGCTTACTCCCCTCTGGTCGCCCTAGCTACCTCTCCGCTCCTGAACACACCAAGCTTATTTTAGCTTCAGCCGCTTTGTACTGTCTCTTTACCTGAAATATGTTTCCCTTGGAAGGTTACATTATGTAATTCACAGTGATGTCACAGTCACCTCAGTGAGGCCAGGCCATCCCCGAACACCCAGTCCAAGTAGCTAACCTCTTTTCCTCCAAGCTCAGCTAGTCTCCATCACACTGTTCACTTATGTTTTCCTGCGATGCTTCTCTCAGTCCACAGTTACCTCATTCATGCTTGTGTACCTGTTTATTCCCCTATGCTATAATGCAAGCTCCAGGACACTGGGGCCTTGTCCACCCTCTGTGTCCAGTACCCAGCACAGGCTCTGGCACAGAAGAGTTGATTAAAAAAAAAAAAAGACTTTGTTGAACGAATCATGCAGAAGTGTCCCAATGAACACAGAAATAGAACATGGAGGCTGTGCTAGCTCTTCTCTCTCACTTCCCAGTGTATAGCTAATTCCCCCTACTCACCATATCTCCCCTACTTTCTCTATGTGAGTTTTGTGGTTTCCTTTAGTGGCTCTTCATCTTCCCCCACCTAGTCAAATCAAAACAAAGCACAACAAACCCACACACACGTACAGACCTTTCCCCTCAAAAAGAACAATAAACAAAACCAAACACAGCCGGGCACGGTGGCTCACACTTGTAATCCCAGCACTTTGGAGGCTGAGGTTGGTGGATCACCTGAGGTTAGGAGTTTGTGACCAGCCAGGCCAACATGCGAAACCTCGTGTCTACTAAAAATACGAAAATTAGCCGGGCGTGGTGGTAGGTATCTGTAATCCCAGCTACTTGGGAGGCTGAGGCAGGAGAATTGCTTGAACCAGGGAGGCAGATGTTGTGGTGAGCTGAGACCACGCCATTGCACTCCAGCCTGGGCAACAAGAGTGAAACTCCAACTCAACCCACCCACCCACCACCACAAAACAGAAGAACAACCAAAACAAAACCAAATATACCCTCAAAGTCCTCCTTACTGCTTTCCATCTTTTCTTTTACCGTTCCGTGTTGCTACCTCTTCCAGGAAGGTTTCCTGGATTACGGCAGTCCCCAGTAATCTTACCCTTTTCCACATGGTTAAAGTATTTGTTTTCATTATGCTAAAACACAGTGCCAGATACTGAATGGCCTACATTGTTGGCTGCCCCTTGTGTTTTTTTTTTTTTTGCCTTTTCTAGTTAGATTGTCACCTGTGAATTGACAAGAATCAGTTTTCTTAATTTCCCCCAGCATGCTTTAGTATAGTGCCAGTAGCGAGTCTGCTTTCAGTACACACAGGCTGGGTGTTTGAATGTCTTTAAATAGCTTCAGACCTTTGATAGCTCATAGCATATACTTGTGTTATAGAAGTAACAGGGCCGGGTGCGGTGGCTAGTGCCAGTACTTTGGGAGGCCGAGGCAGGAGGATCGCTTGAGCCCAGGAGTTTGAGACCAGCCTGGGCAACGTGGCAAAACTCTGTCTCTACTAAAAATATATAAAATGAGCCAGGCATGGGGGTGTGCGTCTGTCATCCCAGCTACCTGTGAAGCTGAGGTGGGAGGATCACCTGAGTCCCAGAGACCAAGGATGCAGTGACCCCTGCACTCCAACCTGGGTGACAGAGTGAGACTGTCTCAAGAAAAAAAAAAACAGGAAGAAGTAACAGGAAGAACCAACAAACACTGAATCCCATGAAGCCTACATTTATTATGTGTAGTATTCCATAGAAATAATTACCCTCTCATTTAGACGCTGTCAGTATATATTGATTAACTTTTTCTTTTGGTAGTACTATTTAGTGTGATAGTGTTATTTAAATTACATCTTATGTTTATTTAAGGATAGTTAGAATTCTATTTATAAATATGCCTTTTTAAAAAATTTAAACATGTAATTATTATAATAAAAACGTACATATTGTAAACCAGTTAACATGTTAGCATGGTCAAAAGATTTCCTTTTTTGCCCACAGGAGGGCACCAATGTCAAACAAAAGATGAATTTAAGGTTGAAATGTAATATAGGTTTAGATTAAGCTTTTAAGAAGCATTTACCCCACTAACAGATTAGAATGGCCAATACTGTCTGCGAGGGGCTTTGTCTTGCCATATAATCCACTCATGGCTGAATTTACTGTGTATATATATGTCCCTGAGCTGTTTGTTAACAGTAGCTAATTCACACTGTATTTTTCCTAAAATGGTCCACGAGTCATTGTTACAGCTGGAAGGCACCTTGGAAGTCATCCAGTTAAACTATATTTGTTTACAGATGAGGAATTTGGGAAGCATAGAGGTTAAAAGACCATTCATTTGGGAGTGAAACTAGGGCCTTACATTTATTCATTTATTAACAAAGCATATTTAACTTACACAGTATGCAAGGTATTACACTAGCAGTTGGAGTAGAAGAGAAATAAGACATTATTCCTCCCCTTAAGAACTTTACATTCTGGTTATAAGTAAATAGACTACCATTTACCCATAGTAATGATGATAGTATTAAAAGACCTATTATTTAATGTCTCCAACATTTATGTTGGCTATTGGTTATGTTAAATAAAATCCTTAGAAACTCTGTTTTATTTGAAAAATGAGAAATGAGAGGAAACTTTCCAATTAAAAACTGGTCTAATTAAAAGAAATAAACCCTCTGCAGTAAGGATAATTGGGCCTTGAGAGATTTATGGCTAAACTGTCATTATGGTTTACATTTGTTCAGCCCCAGACCTGGGCAATTTCACTTGGACAACAAGCTGTGGAGCCATTCTGGGTGCTGCCGATTTTGGTGAGCTCATTTTATTTTATGTAACTTGCCAGCTAAGTTTTATGTATACCGTCTCTTAATTAACCATTGTCACTTAGCAATGATAGCTTTTGGACTTTTTACTTCATGGTCACTTGAAGGCTGGAGTTTTCTTCACTAAGAAAATGCATGATGTGACCGTATATCCATTAGAAAGGGATGTATCAGTGCACTTAAGATGCTGTGTGGTTTTAAGGAATTCCTCGGTTCTTAAAATGATAGAGTGTAAACCTTACACAAATAGCATGTCTACTTATTTAAATCATCTTTTCCCTTTTTTAAAAAGGAAAAAGAATCTTATTTCTTTCTTTGGGCACATGTGCAGTTTTGTTACATGCGTAGATTGCGTAGTGGTCAAAGCAGGGCTTTCAGAGCATCCATTACCTGATTTATGTACATTGTACCCATTAGCTGATTTATCATCATCCACCCCCTCCAACCTTCTCACATTTCTAAAACAACTCTCTACCACCTAATTTAGATGAGATGGTATTGGTAACATTTGAAATTAAAATGCCATTTATAAAATTCTTTAATATTTAATAGACAGTTATTGTCTTTAATGGCTCATTTACAATATGCTTTAGCATGTTGTAAAATTGTTCAGTAGTAAATTCTTCACTGACGTTTTTAAGGAAGCAGTAAAAAGCAATTTATGACATGTATATACCACAGATTGGTGGAAAAACATGGTTGCTTTAACATAAGACAACATTCTCTAAAAACAAAGTAATGCCACATATGTGATAATTATAAATGATAACTCAGTGGAGGTTCTGCCATGTATCAGTGCTTGGAAATATATTCACATAAACGCTGGTAACCTATTAAGTACGTTTACTTTCACCAGCACACTCTTTAACATAAGAAGATCATTAATACCTGCCTTATTTCAGGATATATTTGTCAAGAGAGAAGTTACATTTCATTGTGTTGCTTTGGTGGAGAAGCCATTTGCAGATTTCTGAAGACAATTCAATGTGATTGTGTTATTTAAGCAACTGGAAATGGAAACATCTTTCCTCATTTCTGTGTAGAGAAATGATGAATAGTTTTATGTAGGCAAGTTCCGCTTCAAAATGTTTATTGATTATCGGAATGGAAAGACATCACTACCTTCCACTCATAAAACCCTCTAGTTAATCCCTAAACCCAGGTTGCTGATTTCTGAAACATTTCCGACTTCCATCATCATCTGTTTGTGTGGAAATTAGTATGGAAAAATGATTTACCACAACGTCTAAACTCTTCAGGGTGTCACCTCTTACATCATTAGCTGAAAAAATTATTCCTACTTGTGCCCCGATACCCAAGGGGCTGAGTGCAGAAGGCACCAGGCTATCCCGGTAGATCCCAACCTAGGAGGTCAGAGATGAACTGATTGTGAGTCTGGAAATAGCTAATTATCCAAACCTCCTCACTCTGGAGGTGATGCAAGATGTGCTTGGAGACTTCCCTGGTGAGTGGGCAGGCAGGAAAGGGCAGTGTGGTTCAGTAGCACTTGGGCTGTTTGTTTGTTATTAAGTAGATTCTGCTTCGCTGTGTATTGTTGCAAAAATGCTTTTGAATTCGAATGTGTTAGGTGAGTTTGAGTGGATGCACAAAAATCCATTTGTAGCATTTTGGTGCTGAATTCCTTCATAGAAATCAGCCAAAGTAATTTAGCCTCATGCATGATCTGGCTCTGGTATATCTTCACTGAAATGTTTTAGAGTTCTATTCAGAAGTGCAGCTGTTTTCCATCTGGTTAAAAAAATGATGGCGAAGGCACTCAAGCTGTATGTAATTCTTGCATACTCGGTCTTAATTTGGGAAATGACATTAGTTAACCTTTAATAAATCAGTAGCAAATCAGAAGCCTGTGCCACTGTTTTTTACTAGCTTTTCAGAGATGAGGCAATATTTATTTAGGCATTAATGTAAACCATCATAGGCACAATCCCAGCGTCTGCTAACAAATTCAGTCCAATTGTCTACACAAATTCAGCCACAGATAGAATTTTTAATGTCAGATTGATGACCAATGTCTTCAAGTCCTGAAGAAAGATAGATTTATTCTCTTCCTGTTTACTAAAGCGTGAAAAGGGACTGACATTTTTTGGAAATACTTTTACTAGAACTGAAACTGTAGGTACCTTGGTACCAGACAGCATAAATTAGAATCTTGTCTCAGCCACGTACTAGCTTAGTGAGCTTGGACAAGACACTTCTTCCTATGCCATATCGTGATGTAAATAAATCCTTCTTTTTAAGTGACTGTATATTTAAAAATGACTAACAGGTACATGGTTCCTAGCAGGCGCTATGTAAGTGTTTTTAAAATAAAAACAAATAAACCTCCTCTGTAGGCTTGGGTGAATGCTCAGTGAGTTGAATTAACCAGAATATTCAAGCTTTCAATTCTCCTTATTGTTTAGAATTGGCAGTAAGTTCTCAGTCATTTTAGTGTATTTTATAAACTGAAGCCTTTTAAGTATGTATGTAACTTCTTTGGTATAATTTCCAACTTAATGAAAAATTCAGACTACTACAGAGAATCTCATATACCCTGTGCCCTGATTCACTGACTGTTTACCTTTTGCTTATTTGTTTTTGTGTTCATTCATTCCCTCTCTCCTCTTTCTCATTCCCTCTATCCTGCTCTTCTCTCCCTCTATCCTACTCTTCTCCCTCTCTTTCCTTTTGCCTTTTTCCCACCCATGTTTTCTTAAAGTCATTTCAAAATAAATGGGAGGCATTTGCCCCTTTATTCTTAAATATTTCAGGGTGTATTTAATAGCAGGGGCATTTTCTTTCTTAACTACAGTATAAGAATCAAAATCAGGAAATTTAATGTTGTAGAACACTGTAGTGCAATCTGCAGGCTATATTCAGATACTGTTGATTTTCTCAATAATGGCCTTTATGACTACATATATGTGTCCTTGCTTTTGTGTGGGTGTACAGTTCATTCTGAGAATGACTGTTTTTCCTGGTCCAAGATCCAATGTGAGATCACAGTTGCATTTGGTTGCCATGTTTCTTGCCTTTATTTGAGACAGTTCTCATATTTATTTTTATTTTATTTTATCTTTCATGACCTTGATACTCTTTAAGAATACAGAGAAATTATGTTGCAGGATATTTCTCAAATTTGAGTTCATTTGATTTTCCTCACGATTAGATCCAGGTTTAAGGTCACTGTGCTTTTCAATTTTAAGAGGAACTGGTATTTCATCATCATAGATTTTGAGTGGAAAGATGAGGGGAATAGGATGCCCTGCAAATTCACATGTGGAGTGAGGGGAGTTTTCAGACAGAAGAGATATTCTGAAGGTGCTCATCCATAAGTGAGTGACTATGTTCTAGAAAGAATAGTTCTCTGGGGGATTTTACCTCACTGATAATGGAGGCAAGTAGATAAAGTGAAGAGGAAGGCACAGCCTCTCTATTTTCCTTGATAAGAAATCAAGTGTAGGTAAAATTCTGTCTTGTGTAACATGGAAATAAAATAAACATCTGAAGAATGGTCTCTTCTGCCTGGGAACCACAAAGTTTCTTGGTGCCAAGAGACATAAATAGGCTTTCTGCTCTTTTGTAGTAAATCAGTGACTGTCTCCATATAATACCCACACATCAGGCAGAAGATGAAAAATGCAGCCCGGCATCCACCATTCTTTTAGTTCATTCCGAGAATGACCAGACGTGTTCTAAAAAAGTTTTCTTAGTCTAGATATGGGCAGTGTCTTTCATCACTGAGAACACTGAGACTCTTTAAAAACAAATGACTTTTGAGGCAGACTGATAGAAAGGACTGTGTTATAGTTGGGAACAACAGAGGAATGAAATGATTGCAAGTAAATGCATTTTTTTTTTTTTGATGCCGTGCACAAAATTATTGATCTTGAATGTACTGAAGCTTAGAAGTAACACAGTTTGGTTTAAATGTCCTCTCCAAAACTCATGTTGAAATTTAATTGTCATTGTGATGATATTAAGAGGTAGGATCATAAGAGGTGGATTAGGTCACGAGGCTTCCACTCTCATGAATAGGTTAATGTCATTGTTTTGGGGGCTGTGTTCTTTATTGTGAGAGTGGATTGTCATAAAAGCGAGTTCAGTCCTTTCTTACTCTCTTGAGTACTCTTCCCCTTCCATCTTCTGCCATGGGGTAATGCAGCAAGAAGGCCCTCACCAGACACTGGCACCTTCATATTAGACTTTCCAGTTCTAGAACTATGAGAAATATATTTTTTTCTTTATAAATTATCCAGTTTCAGGTATTCCATTATAGCAGAAGAAAACAGACTAAGGCAAAAAAATTGGTACAGAGAGTGGGGTTATTGCTATAACAAATACTTGAAAATGTGGAAGCAGCTTTGGAGCTGGGTAATGGGTAGAGGCTGGAACAGTTTTGAAGTAAATGCTGAAAAAATCCTGTATTGCTGTGAATGAAGTGTTAAGGGTAGTTCTGGTGAGGGCTCAGAGGAGAGAAGAGAATAGCTGTAGGGAAAGTCTGAGACTTCTTAGAGATCACTTAAGAGGTTGTGATCAGAATGTTGTTAAAGATATGGATGGTAAAGGCTATTCTGATGGGGTCTCAAGCAGAAATGAGAAACATGGTATTGGAAACCAGAGTAAAGAAAATCCTTGTTTTAACATGGTGAAGAATTTGGCTGAATTGTGTCCATGCCCTAGGGTTTTATAGAAGATGGAATTTAAGGGCAATGATCTAGGATATGTGGCAGGAGAGTGTTCAAGGTGCTGTATGGTTTCTTTTGGGTGCTCACAGTAAAATGAGTGAATAGAAAAAAATATTTAAAGACAGAATTTATAATTAAAGGGGAAGCAGAACAGAAAGCTTTGGAAGACTCTCTGGCCATGTAAAGAATAAAACAGCATATTTGGGAGAAAATACTAAGGGTGTGGTCAGGCACCCACTTGTTAAAGAGATTAATACAGCTAGAATGGAGCCAGGTGCAGTTTAAGACAATGAGATAGTTACCCTGACAATATTTCACAGACCTTTCAGGCAAGCTAGGACCTGGAGGGCAAGATTTCCAAAGGGGTACCTGTGGGACCTCAGCATTCACTGCCCTATGCAGCCTTGGAATTCTGTTCCCCAAATTCCAATGCAGCACCCCTCAAGCAGGCCCAGGTACAGCTAGTGCCAGAGCTTCAGAGGGCACAAATGGTATGCCTTGGTGGTGTCCACATGGTGCTGATCCTGTGGAAGCACAGAGTGTGTGAGCCTTGGAGCCATGGCCACCTCTACACAGATTTCAATGGATGTATCAGACAGTCTGGAAGCCCTGGCAGAAACTCGTTACAAGGGAGGATCCACCACAGAGAACAGTACTAGGGGGCACTGTTAATTGGAGCTATGAGAGTGAGACTACCTCAGAGACTCCTTAAATGTAGAGCTGCCGGAGTACCACACCAGCCTGGGAGAGCTGCAGGCACAAGACACCAACCCAAGACAGCTGCTGAGTGGATGGGGTCCAGCAAAGCCACGGGGGCAGGGCTGCCCAAGGCATTGGTAACCTAATTGCTGCTGTAGCATGTCCAGGATGCAGGACATACGGAGCCAGAGGATATTATTCTCCAGCTTGAAGACTTAATGTTGTTTTCCCTGTTGGGTTTTGGACATACTGGGAACCAGTTACTCCTTTCCTTTTCCTATTTCTCCCTTTTGGAGTGGGAATGTCTGTTTTATGTCTGTTTCATCATTGGGTTTTGGAAGTAGATAACTTGTTTTGATTATATAGGCTCACAGCTGGAGGACATTTGAGGTGGGATGAATCATGCCTTGAGTCTCAGATCTGATTTAGATGGAACTCTGGACTTTGGGCTTTTGAATTGATGCTTTTGGGCTATTTAGATGAAATGAATATATTTTATATGTGAGAAGAACATGGGTTTTGGGAGGCCAGAGGTGGAATGTTATGGCTTGAATGTGTCTTCCAAAACTCGTGTTGAAATTTAATTGCCTTTTTGATATTGGACTTCCCAGCCTTCAGAACTGTGAGAAATAAATTTATTTCTAAATTACCCAATTTCTGTTCTAGCAGCAGAAAACAAACTAAGACATGACAAGAAAGAGTTAATTCTTTCAAGCAAGTGCCTAAGGTACACTCTGGGAAAATATGACTGAATGAGTTACGGCTCAGCCTAAAATTAAACTCCTGGCTCCTTGTCTGGCATATGAACTATTAGATTGCATTACTTTCCAATGATGGATCTATTTTTTTTTTTAATGAATTGAAAAAAGAATACCCAGTGGTTCCTTTTGTATGAAGAAAACAAGATAAATATTAGCCAGGAAAGGTCATTTTGGTTTCCAATATGTGGGGAGTTCATTATGATGGGTTCTGATAAATTATATTGTGTAGTTCTTTCTGATAGCAGAAGGCCACATCATGCCCTTGGGTGGACATAAGAACAAACATACTTAATAAAGTTGGAGGATCTGGGAGATGAACATTTTCAAATTGTTTTTTTTTTTTTTCTGAGCAACTCATATTTATACAGTTATTTAAAGCCATTTCCCTCTTGTTGAACTAATTACTTAAGGCCCATACTCTCTTATATGCAGCCCCAAAGTGGTGAGTCTTCAAATTTATCACCAAAAGTGTTCTCTAATCAAACTTGTGGAATTATCTTCCAGTTATCTAAGAGAAAAATCTCAGCTGTGCTTGGTGGTGGATTCTTAATTGGTTCTACAGGATTATAAAGTAATTAAACTGCATTTCAAAAATCATTTTTATGTTATATTTGCAACTTGAATATTTATTAATGCATATCATTATTTTTCTCTGATCTCCACCACTGGGAGAGATGTATTTAACTTAGCATCATTACAAACGGTATAGTTTCATGTTCTATTTTTTCCTCAAGATGTCTTTGCTTTAGGACCATCTGAGTCCTTTTACAAACGTGTTCACTAAGTAGAAATTTTTTTTTAGGTTTGTGCGTTGAGGGAGTGCCAACTGCAGTATTCACAAGTGTTCTTTATATTTTGGTATGGTGGATTATATTGGAAAATACTTTTTCACTTGGTGTCCTATTAACAGTTTTTCAAAAAGCAACCTTGTAGGTTGTCTAGCATCATCTTCAGGCTTATGTCACACAAACCTAAGAATTCAGAGCTTTATGCTGGCTTTTCTACTGCTCTGTGGGCTTGGGCAAATTGCCTGTCTTGGGAATGCATTATCTCCAACTTCCCGTTTTGTCCGATGGTCAATGAAATGGGAGAGTGAAATTGATGCATTTCAAATGATTTGGGGCCCTCTGTTACACTTTGAATACCCTTCCCATTGCAGGAAGTTCTTTAAAACTATATTGTGTTAATATGTGGCTAGTTAATGACTGTAGAATTCTGCATCTTTTTCTCCCTAATATTAGGACACCTCACAACTATGGATATGTTTGGCTGTCTGCCATTTGCCTGTAACTGCAGGTGTCATGGTAAAAACCATTATTTTGCTACTGGAAATTAGTTTCATTTTAACATTAAAATGCTAATTTATTCAATTTTTTTGGCTTTTTTAACATAGGTCTTCTGAGCTATGATAATTTTTTGGAATGGCAGAAATGATTGGTTCTAGCTACAGATGGGAATTTGGAGTCACTCTGAAATACATCCTGGAATAATTGTGTTTGACTGGAACCAAATCTTATGAAGTCTCCAAGGTAAGATTATTTTAACATTCACCTAGAGATAATATCTTTACAAAATATTAAGAATTTTAGCAAAACTGAGTATCCTGGAGTTGATTTTTTTTTTTAGAAGCCTGCTTTTACATAGAATTTTTAGGAATTTGGGGAAATGTTGATCTTTTCATTTTAGCTTTCACCTGTGAAAGAAATTATTTCAGTTTGCAAAATAGTACTTTGGTTTATTCAGTAGGGGAAAAGATGAGGAAATATAAATCTATTGCATAATAGCTTTCTGTCCCCACCCCTACCACCCTGCCTGGCATTTCTCTAGGGGAATGGTTGTTGAGCTATTGTTAAGAGAATACTTGTTTTAGGGACTGGGAACTTGTTGCTACTCACCTAGCAACTCGTTATGTAGAATTGTCTATTTAAGAAGAAGATGGATTAGGGATCATTGCCTGGGATTTGGAATGTCTGCCCTTGAGACTTTTGATTTTAGTGGTTTGTGGTTGGAATCCAACCAGGAAAACAGAAACGATTCTGCTGGCTTTTGCACTGCTCTGTAAGGTTGGATAAATTGCATGTCTTGGAAATGCATTATCTCCAACTTTCATTTTTGTACAATGGAAAGTGAATTTTGGAGACTAGTTATACATACGATGGGAGAGTCGGGGAAACTGAGCAGAAGACACGCAGGATGCCACTGCCATGCCCTGGCTGGGGATCATGGAAGTAGTCCATGGGGAAGCAGTGCCTAGAAGAAGGGAACTAGACTGGAAGCTACAACTGCAGCTGGCCCTTCTGTCAGGAACTGGAGCCATGGTGGAGAAACGGCCAATCCACAGATCCTGCCAAAGACAGAGAAGGCAGGGAGAAATGTCCTTGCCTATCCCTTTTCGCATTCTCCAGGCTCTAGCTGTTGCCTTTCCTTGACTGAACCCAGCCAGTAACCAGCTAACCTGTGAGCCTGGGAAATGCAGCCTAGAGGACCCTCCAGCCTTCAGCACAAGGGAAAGGGGAAGAATGGATCTGAAGGCACAACAGGCCCAGGCTGTCACAGAATTCATATATTTAAAATAAATTTTTGTTTCTTTTTCATTTTATAATATCACTTTCATTACCGAAGAACATCCCATCTCATGGCTGTGTCATGTTTTGTTTAACCAGTCTCATACTGTTAAACACGTGGATTATTTTTCTTTTATTTCCTTCCCTCCCTCTGTCCCTCTGTCCCTCCATCCCTGCCTCCCTACCTCCCTGCCTCCCTGCCTTCTTTTTTTGAGACAGGGTCTCACTCTTTGCTCAGGCTGGACTGTGGTGGTACAATCATAGCTCATTCCTGCCTTGAATTCCTGGCCTCAAGCAATACTTCCACCTCAGTCTCCCATTGTGCTGGGATTGCAGTCATGAGCCACCATGCATGGCCAGATCATTTTCAGTAGTATAAACAATAAAAAAGTCCCATACATTGCTTGTTATTTCTTTAGGGTTAAATCCTATAAGTGATCTGCTAAGTTGAAGGATATGAACATTCTGAACATTTGATACACATGATCAAATTATCTATCAGTTTATGGTTTTGCCAAGTTAAACCTTTTCTGTTTGTATTAGAGATATTTCATTCAGTTATTGCCAACAGTGGGACATTACTTTAAATATTTGAATTGCTTTCCTTCGAGTGTGGGTGGAATTGTGGTTATGATGAGATTCACATCTTTGATTAAATTACACCTGTAAGGCAGAGATGAAGAGATTTCACCAGTGTTTTTAAGGTCCCACATACACTGACTTTCAGTTAATCAAAAGAAAGATTATCCTGGGTGGGACTGACCTAATCAGGTAAACCCTAAAAAGGGATTGAGCCTTTCCTGGAAGAAGAGATTCAAACCATGAAGGAGCATGTGCAGGGGGCATGTGGCAAAGATGTGGCAAAGCCTGGAGAGCAGTTCCTGGCTGATAGTAAGAATACAGGGACCTCAGTCAGAGAGTCCCAAGAAAATGGCTTTTGCCAACAACCTGAGAGCACTTAGAAGTGATCCTTCCCCAGTTGAGCCTCCAGATGAGAACACACCCAGCTGATGCCTTGATTTTAGCCTGTAAGTTTCTGAGCAGAGGACCCAGCCAGAACATGCCAAGCTCCTTACTTACAGAAACTATGAGATAATATATTGGTGTTTCAAACTTCTCCCATCCAAGTGCTAACTAGACCCAACCCTGTTTAGCTTCTGAGATCAGATTAGATTGGGTGGGTTGAGGGTAGTATGGGTATAGATTGTTGTTTTACACTTCTGAGTTTGGTAATTTGCTTCAGACATTCCTAGCATTCCAAAGTTACACAGAAACATGGAGCCTCTCTGCTTTTAAGGGCCTTTAGTTTCTCAGAGCATGCCTTCCATCTCCCTAACCTCTGTGTACACACATAAAGGGGACAGAAACTCTAGAAGCAGCTTGAAAGGTGACAAAGAAAATAATATGTGGACCTTCCATGAGTTCGAGATGCTATTATCAATCACATAATTTGGGGGAAGCCCAGAGGCTCAAATTCCCATATTTGATGATTTTTAAAAAAATGGAACACCCTTTCTCACACATAATGTTTTAAAATTCCAGTTATTTCCCCAGTGTCAGCTATTGATCTAGTTGTTACAAAGGCTTATTTCTCTTACCCAAGGACCATGTGAATGAATCAGGCTGGCTGGGCCTAAGGTACTGGCTTGAGGGAGGGACTGTGGAGACCCATCTAGGGGCAGGTGCGACCACCCCAGCCTATTACTCCCATGTGGAAATGTGAGCCCAGGGATGCCAGGAATAATTTTCCAAGAGAATCTGGATTCTGATATGCAATCTGGACATTTTATGTATTGGCAACCAATTCAATTTATTTTAAAAAAGAGCACAGATCAATCAAAACACATTTACAACTGGATCAGGTAACCTGGCTTCCAATTTGTCATCATTAGCGGCCCCAAAAGGGAAAATTTCAAGGTATCACATACATGAAGGATTAATTTTATATTGCTGCATTGCAAATTACCCGACATAGCAGTTTAAAACCATTTTGAAACAGTTTAAAAGGGCAAAAAGAAGCCAGTGCTTTGTGTTACTTTTAACATCAAATTCTTCAAAGATGATTGGCTTGGCTGCTTAAAAGGAGACTGAATCTCGAGAGAGATCCAAGATGGCCGATTAGCAACAACTCAGGATTGTAGCTCCCAGGGAAAACGCAGAGAGCGAGTGGACGCCGCACTTTCAGATGAATTTTTGTTGCCCACAGACTGGGAGATTCTCAGCGGAAGAGCCCCACTGGTTGCCAGCGGGACTCTTTTGGCCGGCACGGCTGTTTTGCCGGCGTCCTGGCGCAGCACTTCTCAGTGCGGAGTATGCAGGACTGGGTGCCCTTTTAGTCAGGCTCAGCTGGTCCCATCCCCATAAGGAGAACAGCAACTGGAAGAGCTGAGGACTGAGAGTTTCACAGCAAGCACAGCCGAACCCGGGAAGGTCCAGCTCTGTGGTGAACAGGAGTCCACCAAAGGAAAACTAAGAAACAGAAAAATTTCATCACCGGGCGGAGAGAGATCCAAGATGGCCGCTTAGCAGCAGCTCAGGATTGTAGCTCCCAGTGAAAGCGCAGAGAGCAAGTGGACGCTGCAATTTCAGACGAATTTTTGTTACGCACAAACTGGGAGATTCCCGGCAGAGGAGCCACACGGGTCACCAGCGCAACTCTTTTGGCCGGCGCAGCTGTTTTGCCGGCGCCCTGGCGTGGCACTTCTGAGTGCAGAGTGTATGGGACAGGGTGCCCCTTTAGTCAGGCTCGGCTGGTCCCATCCCCACAAGGAGAACAGCAATTGAAAGTGCTGAGGACTGAGAGTTTCACAGCAAGCACAGCCAAACCCAGGAAGACCTAGCTCTGTGGGGAAGGGGCGTCCACTGAAGGAAAACTAAGAAACAGATAAAACTTCATCACCAACAAGCCAGACGTCCACTCAGAGACCCAATCTGAAAGTCAGCAATTACAAAGACGACAGGTTGATAAATCCACAAAAATGGGAAGAAACCAGTGCAAAAAGGCTGAGAACACCTGAAATCAGAATGCCTCTCCTCCTACAGGGGATCACACCTCCTCATTAGCAAGGGAACAAGACCCGATGGATAATGAGAGTGATGATCTGTCAGAATCAGGCTTCAGAAGGTGGATAATAAGAAACTTCTGCAAGCTAAAAGAACATGTTCTAACCCAAGGCAAAGAAACTAAGAACCTCGAAAGAGGATTTAATGAAATGCTAATGAGAATGGACAACTTAGAGAGGAATATAAGTGAATTGATGGAGCTGAAAAACACAACACGAGAACTTCATGAAGCCTGCACAAGTTTCAACAGCTGAATTGACCAAGCAGAAGAAAGGATAACAGAGGTCGA
>PVKP010009598.1:0-67681 GCA_004027715.1 Plecturocebus donacophilus
CGGAGGCGCCAGCTCTTTCTGCTGCTGGGCTTCCTTCTTTGCTGCATTCTGCAGCAACTGCATCGACCTTATTGGCTGGCAACTGCACATACTGGACCACTAAGCCCCGAATGAAGATGTGAGAGTATTTCTCAGGGTCTGCGACACCGATGTTAGTTAATTTGATGTTAAGATACTGATCCACAGAATGGAGGTTTCCACAGATGTGCAGGTCATTCTCGAGTTCCACGACCACATCCTTGCCCACAAGGGATTGAAAAAGGAACAGAAGAGCATGGTCCTGGTGCTGTGCTGCAGGCCAGACGGAGGAGGGTAGGATACTGCAAGCCCAGCTGGATTTGGGGAAGGGAAGGGCCACAGAAAGCTCCAAGTACTGAAGGGGAAAGCGCGGGATTTGTGTCTGGGAAGAGCAAGCACGGTAGAGCAGAGGGAACAGGAATAACAACTGGGGTTAGGCATTGGTTTCTTATGACACCAAAAGCATGATCCATAAGATCAAAATTTGATAAATGATACTTCATCAAAATTAAAAACTTTTGTGCATCCACTGATTAAGAGAAAATAATTTACTAATCATGGATCTGAGACTTGAATCCAGAATACATAAAGGAATGTTACAACTCAATTAAAAACTAAAAAAGCAGAGACAAAGAATTTGAATAGACATTTCTCCAAAGATAAACAAATGGCCAATAAGCACATGAAAAGATGCTCAACGTTAATCATGCAAAATAAAAACCACAAAGAGATTCCACTTCACAACACTTCACCAGAATGGCTAAAATAAAAGACAATAAACAAGTGTTACTAAGGAGATGGAGAAATTGGAACCCTCATACAGTGCTGGCTCTGGAAAACTGTTTAGCAAATCCTTAATATGTTAAACACAAAGCTACCATATGATCCAGTAATTCCATTAAGTATATAATCAGAACCAAAAACATGTCTATGTAAACACTTGTACATGAATGTTCACAGCATTATTATTATTACTATTAGTATTTGAGATGGAGTCTCGCTCTGTCATCCAGGCTGGAGTGCAATGCCATGATCTCAGCTCACTGCAACCTCCGCCTCCCGGGTTCAAGCGATTCTTCTACCTCAGCCTCCTGAGTAGCTGAGATTACAGGCGCCTACTACCACATCCAGCTAATTTTTGTATTTTTAGTAGAGACAAGGTTTCACCAAGTTGGCTAGGCTGGTCTCAAACTCCTGACCTCAGGTGATCTGCCCACCTCGGCCTCCCCAAAGTGCTGGGATTACAGGTGTGAGCCACCGTGCCCAGCCGCAGCATTATTCACAATAGGCAAAAAGTGGAAACAACTCAAGTATCCACCAACTGATGAATGGATAAACAAAATGTGATCATCCATACAATGGAATATTTGGCAATAAAAAGGAACAAAGTACAATTATGTGTCACTTAACGATGTGGATGCGTTCTGAGAAATGAACTGTTAGGCAAGTTTGCCTATGCAGGAACATCAGAGTGTACTTATGCAAACCTAGGTGACTTACGCTACTACACACCTAGGATATACGAAATACCTGATGGCGGGGTCGGGGGAGGTGGAGATAGTTAATAGGTACCCAAAAAAATTGAGAAAGACAGCACAACCAGATGACTGTAGTCAACAATAACTTCATTGTATTCTAAACTATTTTAAAGAGTGTAACTGAATTGTCTGTAGCACAAAGAATAAATGCTTGAGGGGCTGGGTACCTGATTCTCTGTGATGTTATTTCACTTTGCTTGCCTATATCAAAATATTTCATGTGCTCCATAAATACACACACCTACTATGCACCCACAAAATATTTCAAAAAAACAACCTATGGCTCCTAGGCTAAAACCAATACAGCATATTACTGTACTGAATACTGTAGGCAACTGTAATACAAGGCCTTTTGCATATCCAAACATATCTAAACACAGAAAAAGTACAGTAAAAATGTTATAAAAGACAATATATAGTACGTCTGAGGACACTTGCCATGAATGGAGCTTATAGGACTGAAGTTGAGTGAGTGGTATGTGAATGTGAAAGCTACTGTACCCTACTGCAGACTTTATAAACACTGTACAATCACACTAAATTTATTTGTCTTCAATAATAAATTAACCTTAGCTTATACTGTAACTATTTTACTTTATATACTTTAACTTAAAAACTTTTTGACTCTTTTGTAATAACACATTGTTTGTAACACAAACATGTTGTCCAGCTGTCCAAAATTACTTTCTTACTTTATACCCTTACTCTATAAGCTTTTTTTAATTTAAAATTTTTATTTCCTTTTTTTTTGCTAAAAATGAACAGAAACACACACATGAGCCTAAGCCTATACAGTTAAGATCAATATCAACATCTACCACCTCCACATCTTGTCCCATTGAAAGGTCTGTGACATTACTAGGGAACAAGGGAACTTGCTAAACAAAGCCAGGAAAAAGTAATCAGCAAAATCCAGCCTGCAAGAACTTCTGCAGAACAAATGATCTGGTGACTTCTTCAAAGAAACAAACAATGAGAGAGAGAGAGAAAAGAAATGGAAGGAAACTATAAAGCAAGAGAAATTTAAAAAGACATATATCAAAAAGGCAAAACTACTGTTTCAAAACGTGGATGATAAAACCATTCACAAAAGGAAGTGACTGCTGTAAAAGTTCAGTAGATACGTTTTGAGGAGGAGTCTAGAGAGGGTTGTGTTTAGAAGCAGACAGGGGGAGGATGTCTGAGGTGGCAAGTTCTAGTCTCCTGATGTGAATGGTAGTTACGAGGGCATTTGCCTTATAAGAATTAATTAAACTATGTTTTATGTGTTTATGTGTGTGTTTTACTTAAAAATAACAATGTTTAAAAACAGATTTATAAATTAGAAATCATTGTAAATTTATTAATCCCTAAATTCTTAAATTACTACAGTCTATGGACAAGTGGAGAGAAATACTTTAACAAAGTTAATATATAAGTGGAGGGAAAACTAGACAGGATCTGAAGAGGTATACTAAGCTGTAGTTATGCTACTGCAAAAAAAATATTTCATGGCAGCAGCATTTTGACTCATCTATAAACATGTGGGCCAGGAAACCATAAAAATATAATGAGGTTAATTGGACACAGACCTTATAGCTGTAATTTTCATATTCTAAAAGGCAGTCAGCATTTAATTAGGAAAATTAAGGCACAAATTTCAGACAGAAGAAAATTCTGACATATGACTCTTGCAGCAAAATTTAACTACAGAGGAAAAAAGGTATTAGAAAACCATAAAAGCATTATTAAGTCTAAATGTAAAATAAAACTTATAATATTCAGTTATCATTCCAAAAATAGCATGAAATGGTCTAACAGGAATTTGTGTTTGGAGGTAACCTCAAGAGAACAGCCTCCATGCTCTTTCTTCTCTCATTCTCCCAATTTTACATATCAAAATCATAGGAGGGGAAACAAATCCTATCATTTTAATTGTTTCTAAGAAGTCTGTGTATGTCAGAAGTAGTTTTGAATACAACTATACTAGAGAAAGCAAAGACAGGCTAGAATAGAGAAGAAAATAGGAAAGGATATAATGAGTGTATCTTGTTTATGATACAGATTCAATAAATACTTGTCAGCTGATAGAAAAGAACACAAATTTTTAATTTTGAATCCTATGTAATCACAAAATTCTTCGGTTCTCCATTTTCAGGTAGTGTAATATCAAAAGGCATTTTAGTCATTAGAAATGCAAAAGTTGGAGGGGTGAGCCAAGATGGTCAATTAGAAGTAGCAGTGGTCTGTGGCTCTCAGAGAGGAATGAAAAGAGGAAAGAGGATTTTCCATTCCGTTGGGGGTTGGGGGGAGGGGGGAGGGGAAACGGGTGAAGAGCGGGAGGCGGCCGGGAAGGGGGTGGGGGCCTGGCGGGGGCATCCGGCGGAGCTGGGGTCCCCGGGCTCCGTCCAGAGGGAGCCAGGCTGCGCTCGCTGAGCAGTCGGAGAGGACAGGACGCACTGGAGGGCGGGCGGGCGGACTCGCCCTGCCGGTGACTGAGCCATCCCGGCCCGTCCTGCCTGGCCGCAGGTGCCCTGGATGAGGCCGCCCCGCGCGTCCCGAATGATTTTATAATCAGTGGATAAAGTGGGAAAAATGTGGAATAACTCCAAATACAGGTGTCAGAATCTCTTCAGTCATGAGGGAGGAAGCCCCAATGAAAATGTGAACATGAACTCCAACAGGTATTTGTCAAAGAGAAAAACATCAGCATAGGAGACTCAACTCCTCAGCAACAAAGCAGTCCCTTAAGAGAAAATGTTGCCTTAGAACTCGAATTAAGCCCTTCAAAGAATTGTTCAAGGAGAAATCAAAACTGTGCCACTGAAATCCCTCAAATTGTTGAAATAAGCATCGAAAAAGATAATGATTCTTGTGTTACCCCAGGAACAAGACTTGCACAAAGAGATTCCTACTCTCGACATGCTCCATGGGGTGGGAAGAAAAAACATTTCTGTTCTACGAAGACCCAGAGTTCATTAGATACTGATAAAAAGTTTAGTAGAACTCGAAGTGGACTTCAAAGGAGAGAGAGCAGCTATGGCATAAGTTCTGTACACGACATGGACAGTGTTTCCAGCAGAACTGTAGGAAGTCTTTCTCTGAGACAGAGGTTGCAGGATACTGTGGGCTTGTGTTTTCTCATGAGAACTTACAGCAAGCAAAGCCTCTCTTTTCCAATAAAAGAAAAATCCATCTTTCTGAATTAATGCTTGAAAATGCCCTTTTCCTGCTGGTTCAGATTTAGCTCAAAAATGGCATTTGATTAAACAGCATACAGCTCCTGTCAACCCACATTCAACATTTTTTGATACACTTGATCCATCTTTGGTTTCTACAGAAGATGAAGAAGATAGGCTTAGAGAGAGAAGGCGGCTTAGTATTGAAGGAGTTGATCCCCCTCCCAATGCACAAATACATACATTTGAAGCTATTGCACAGGTTAATTCATTACATAAACTGGGACCAAACTTAGCTCCTGGAATGACTGAAATAAGTGGGGACAGTTCTGCAATTCCACAAGCTAATTGTGACTCAGAAGAGGATGCAACCTCCCTGTGTTTGCAGTCACAGAGGCAGAAGCAGCATCAGGTATCTGGAGACAGCCATACCCATGTTAGCAGACAGGGGGTTTGGAAAGTCCACACACAGATTACATACACTGCCTTGTGCCTGATTTGCTTCAAATTACAGGGAATCCCTGTTACTGGGGAGTGATGGACCGTTATGAAGCAGAAGCCCTTGTTGAAGGGAAACCTGAAGGCATGTTTTTGCTCAGGGACTCTGCGCAAGAGGACTACCTCTTCTCTGTGAGCTTCCGACATTACAACAGATCCCTGCATGCCCAAATTTTGCAGTGGAATCACAACTTTAGTTTTGATGCCCATTACCTGTGTGTATTTCACTCTTCCACTGTAACAGGACTTTTAGAACATTATAAAGATCCAAGTTCATGCATGTTTTTTGAACCATTGCTCACTATATCACTAAATACGAGTTTTCCTTTTAGCCTGCAGTATATCTGCCGTGTGGTAATCTGAAGGTGCACTACTTATGATGCCATCGATGGGCTTCCTCTACCCTCAATGTTACAGGATTTTTTAAAAGAATATCATTATAAACAAAAAGTTAGAGTTCGCTGGTTAGAACAAGAACCAGTCAAGGCAAAGTAAAGTCTCCTGTCCCCAAAGGGTGTTAACTAGGTCCGCTTTCATGTGCATCAGACAGTACACTTACAGCAAGCACATGTAGCAGTGTTAGGCTTTTGCATAAAGTATGTAAGCTTAGTGCTAGTATCTGCCAGATGCGACCTGCTGTTACTTATTCAGATAAAGACGGTGCCTATTGGAACAAGAGAGGATAGAGCTACAGGTGTTCAGTAAGACTATAAAAATATTTTTGCCGATTTCGCTAACAGTTTGGTTGTTAATGGCTGTAGTATTTGAGTGAGACAACTCTGGGGCATTTGTTTTGAAGAATTCTATTTCTTACTGAAGAACAAATTATTAATATTGGATGAGTATTTCAACAGTGTGATTAATGTTTGAAATTATTTTTTCTAAGAGTTTTTCTAGAGATAGCATGGGGAGAAATGCCAGATATAGGTGTAGGGGAGGAAGGCAACAAATGACACTGCCACGTGTGTACCTATGCAACAGTACTGCATGTTCTTCACATGTACCCCAAAACCTAAAATGCAATAAAAAATAAAATTAAAAAAAAAAAAGTTTTTCTATAACCTTCCAAAAGTAGTGATGTTTGTAGTTACTATACATCAAGCTTTGGAAGTCCAAAAAATAAAAAATAAAAGACTGCCTGTCTTTTAGAAAAAAATGCAATTTTCTGGCCACAAAGGCATAGTGCAGTTGAATTCAGTGTTGATGTAGTTTATGATCAGACATCTTTTCTCTTCTGCAAAAGGTACTGTTAAGTAAACCAGATTTTCTAAATAGTCATTCTTAAAATTTCAGACTTACAAAGCTAGTAGTAGAATTTTATTGAAAGGCCCTAGGTATTAATTTTTTAAGTGAGTGTTTTAACTTAAAACAGGCATTTGGAATAGCTGCTGCAATGCAGTCTTGCGTGTGATTTTTTTTAAGTTGATGTGCAGTCTAATTGTTGTTTCCTAAAAGTTGGATCTTTTCCTATGCCCCGGATGATTCTGTGAACCATGAAGTACATGAGACTAGAAGATGCCCAAACAAATCAGGTGATAGTAACTACAATGGTTGCTGGTGTTGAGATTATTGAACTGTAATAATTTGGATGGCATATTTATCTCTTTTTTGTAAACTCTCATAGCTGAATTGCTTAAGTATAATTTATAGAATTTCAATGCAGTTAATTCTTAATGGAAAATCTGAAGCCTAAATTGCAGAGTTAAAAGGTACTGTATAACCATTATATCTGTAAATAACTTTACTTAGCACCTTTTTGTCACTTAGAATAATATGTACTACTACTTGAGTGAGCTCTTTTGGAAGTTATATCAAGTTCTAGTGCTTGCTTCTTAGTAACTGGACCGAATTTACAGTTCTGTCCTAGACATTTTACACTAAAGTAGCCAAATCCATTCTTGTGTCTTTTTGTTTATGTGCTCTGTACCACTTGTGAGTGCTCCACAGTTTCCTTACCTGCTGCTACAGAATGTTATTTTACATCCCTATGGTTATTGCCAAGGCTACAAAAAAGAAAAGCTATATTTGTATGCAACACTAACCCTATGACTGCTAATGTATGTTTCTGCTTGCTGTGCCTTTTTATGGCTGCTTTTTTTGTGCTAATAAAGTATGTTTGGTGTTCTCTTTGTAAAAAAAAGAAAAGAAAAGAAAGAAAAGAAGAAAAGAGTAGAGTGAGTGAATTCTGTACCTTCAACTGAAATTTCCATGTTCTCGCATTAGGACTAACTAGGCGAACAGCCTGACCCATGGAGAGCGATGAAAAGCAGCAGGGTGAGGCAATGGCCTAGGTGCAGGGTGGGGCCAGGAGAGCCCTAACTGCCAGCCAAGAAAGGCAGGGAGTGATTGTGCAACCCTGCCCTGACCCGGGAAACATCACTTCTCCCACAGATCTTTGCAACCCGCAGATCAGGAGATTCTCTCACAAGCCCACGCCACCATAGCCTAGGGTCCAAAGCACAAAGCTGTGTGGAGTCTCGGCAGAATGGCCACTCAAGCACTCTTGGAGATCCAGCAGTTTTGCATACTTCAGTTCCAGAAATTCTTGCAAGGCAGGAACTCCCTCAAGCACTAAATATGGAAAGGAAAAAATCATTACCAGCCACTACAAAAACATATTGAAGTACACAGACCAGTGACCCTGTGAAGCAACCACATAAACAAGTCTGCAAAATAATCAGCTAGCATCATGACAGGACCAAATTCACACACAACAATATTAACTTTAAATGTCAATGGACTAAATACTCCAATTAAGACACAGAATGGCAAGCTGGATAAAGAGGCAAGACCCATGGGTGTACTGTCTTCAAGAGATCTATCTCACATGCAAAGACACACAGAGGCTCAAAATAAAGGGATGAAGAAAAATTTACCAAGCAAATGGAAAACAGAAAAAAAGCAGGGGTCACAATTCTACTTTCTAACAAAACAGACTTTAAACCAACAAAGACTGAAAAAGACAAACAAGGGTATAAAATAATGGTAAAGGGTTTCAAATTAAACAAGAAGAGCTAACTATCCTAAATATATACGTCCCCAATACAGGAGCACCCAGATTCATAAAGTTCTTAGAGACCTACAAAGAGACTTAGACTCCCACACAATAGTGAGAGATTTTAACACCCCTCCGACAATGTTAGACAGATCATCGAGACAGAAGATTAACAAAGATATTCAGGACCTGAACTCAGCTCTGAATTAAGTGGACCTGAGAGGTATCTTCTGATCACCACACAACATTTACTCTAAAACTGATCATGTAATAGGAAGTAAAACACTCCTTAGCAAATGCAAAGAGCTGAAATCATAACAGCCTCTCAGATCTCAGCACAATCAAATTAGAACTCAAGATTAAGAAATCTACTCAAAACCAGACAACTACATGGAAACTGAACAACCTGTTCCTGAATGACTCTAGGATAAATAATGAAATTAAGGCAAAAATCAACTTTCTTTGAAGCTAATGAGAACAAAGAGACAACAGACCAGAATCTCTAGGATGCAGCTAAGGCAGTGTTAAGAAGGAAATTTACAGCACTAAATGCTGACATCAAAAAGCTAGAAAGATCTCAAATCAACAACCTAACGTGCCAACTAAAAGAACTAGAGAACCAGAGCAAACAAACCCCAAGCTAGCAGAAGATAAGAAATAACCAAGATCATGAGGCTTCAGACCTTTGTAGAAAAAAAAAAAAAAAAGAAATAACCAAGAGCAGAGAGGAACTGAGACAAGAAAAACCCTTCAAAACAAAAACAAAAACAAATGCAGAAGCTATTTTTTCTTTTTAATTAATAAAATAGACAGCTACCTAGAGTAGTAAAGAAGAAAAGAGGCCAGGCACAGTGGCTAACGCCTGTAATTCCAACATTTTGTGAGATAAAGATAGGTGGATCACTTGAGGACAGGAGTTCAAGACAAGTGTGGCCAACATAGTGAAACCCTGTCTCTACTAAAAACACAAAAATATTAGCTGGCTGTGGTGGCACATGCCTGTAATCCCAGCTATGTGGGTGGCTGAAGCATAAGAACTGTTTGAACCTGGGAGGCAGAAGAGCTTGCAGTGAGAGCCTGGGCAACAGAGAGAAACTGTCTCCAAAAAAATAAAGAAAGAAAAAGAATCAAATAGATACAATCAGAAACTATAAGGAGAGTATCACCATTGACTTCACAGAAATACAACCAACCATCAGAGAATACTATAAACACCTCTATACACATAAACTAGAAAATCTCGAAGAAATGGATAAATTCCTGAACACATACACCCTCCCATGACTGAACCAGAAAGAATCTGAATCGCTGAATAAACCAATAATGAATTCTGAAATTGAGGAAGTAATAAATAGCCTGCCAACCAATGAAAGCCCAATACCCGATGGAGTCACAGCTGAATTCTACCAGAGGTACAAAGAACAGCCAGCACAATTTCTACTGAAACTACTCCAAACAACTGAAAAGGCTACTAAAACTACTCCAAACAATTGAAAAGGAGGGACTCCTCTCTAACTTGTTCTATGAGGCCAGCCACATCCTGATACCAAAACCTGCAGAGATAACAACAAAAAAAGAAAACATCAGGACAGTATCCTTGATGAACATTGAAGCAAAAATCCTCAATATAACACTGGCAAACCGAACCGGCAGCACATCAAAAAGCTTATCCACCAAGATCGAGGTGGCTTTAAAGCCCAGGATATAAGGTTGGTTCAACATACACAAATCAACAAATATAATTCATTACATAAACAGAACTTAAGACCAAAAATACATGATTATCTCAACAGATGCAGAAAAGGTCTTCAATAAATTCAGCATCTCCTCATATTAAAAACTCTCAATAAACTATGTATTGAAGGAATGTAACTCAAAATAAAAAAAGCCATATATGACAAACCCCAGCCAGTATCACAATGAATGGGCAAAAGCTGGAAGCATTCCCCTTGAAAAGCGGCATGAGACCACAATGCTCTCTCTCACCACTCCTATTCAACATAGTATTGGAGGTCTGGTCAGGGCAATCAGGCAAGAGAAAGAAATAAAGAATATTCAAACAGTAAGAGAGGAAGTCAAATTATCTTGGTTTGCAGATGACATCCAAAAAACTCCATGATTTCAGCCCAATAGCATCTTAAGCTGATAAGCAACTTTGGCAAAATCCCAAGACAATAGAGTCAATGTGCAAAAATTGCTAGCATTCTTATACACCAACAATGAGCAAGCAGAGAGCCAAATCATGAATGGTCTCCCATTCACAATGCTACAAAAATTATAAAATACCTAGGAATACAGCTAACAAGGGAAATAAAGGGCCTCTTCAAGGAGAACTACAAACCACTGCTTCAGGAAATCAGAGAGGAAACAAACAAAAGGAAAAACATTCCATGCTCATGAATAGGAAGAATCAGTACCCTAATAGTGTAAAAGTGGTCATACTGCCTAAAGTAATTTATAGATTCAATGCTATTCCTATTAAACTACCACTGACATTCTTCACAGAAATAGAAAAAAAAAACTATTTTAAAATTCATATGGAACCAAAAAAGCACAAATATCAAAGACAATCCTAAGCAAATGAACAAAGTTGGGAACATCATGCTACCCGATTTCAAACTATACTACAAGCCTACAGTAACCAAAATACCATTGTACTAGTACAAGAACAGACACATAGACCAATAGAACAGAATGGAGAAATCAGAAATAAGACTGCACATCTACAACTCTCTGATCTTTGACAAACATAACAAAAGCAATGGGGAAAGGATTCCCTATTTAATACATGGTGCTAGGAGAACTGGCTAGCCATAAGCAGAAAATTGAAACTAGACCCCTTCCTTATACAAAAATTAACTCAAGATGGATTAATAACTTTAATGTAAAACCCCACTCTATAAAAACCCTAGAAGAAAACCTAGGCAATATCATTCAGGACATAGGCATGCGTAAACACTGCATGACAAAATGCAGAAAGCAATTGCAACAAAAGCAAAAACTGACAAATGGGATCTAACTAAACTAAAAAGCTTCTGCACAGCAAAAGAAACTATCTATCAGAGTGACCAGGCAACCTACAGAATGGCAGAAAATTTTTGCAATCTATCCATCTGACAAAGGTCTAATATCCAGAGTCTACATTGAACTTAAACAAATTTGCAAGAGAAAAACAAACAACCTATTAAAAAGTGGGCAAAGAACATAGACACTTGTCGAAGTAAGACATTCATGGGGCCAATAAACATATGAAAAAAGGCTCAACATCATTAATCATTAGAGAAATGCAAATCAAAACCACAATGAGATAATAAGATAATAATGAAAATTATTAAAAAGTCAAGAAACGGCCGGGCGCTCACGCCTGTAATCCAAGCACTTTGGAGGCAAGGTGGGCAGATCACCTGAGGTCGGGAGTTCAAGATCAACCTGACCAACATGGCGAAATCCTGTCTTAAAAAAAAAAAAAAAAAAGTCAAAAAAAACAACAGACGCTGAAAAGGCTGCAGAAAAAAAGGAACACTTTTACACTGCTGGTGGGTGTGTAAATTAGTTCAACCGTTGTGGAAGACAGTGTGGTGATTCCTCAAAGATCTAAAAGCAGAAATACCATTTGACCCAGCAAGTCTATTACTGTGTATATACTCAAAGGAATATAAATCATTCTACTATAAAGATATATGCATGTGTATGTTCACTGCAGCACTATTCACAATAGCAAGGACATAGAATCAACCCAAATACCCATTAATGATAGCCTGGATAAAGAAAAAGTGGTACATATACACTATGGAATACAATGCAGCCATAAAAAAGAATGAGTTCATGTCCTTTGCAGGGACACTAGATGGAGTTAGAAGCCGTTATCCTCAGTAAACTAATGCAGGAACAGAAAGCCAACCACCACATGTTCTGACTTATAAGTGGGAGCTGAACAATAAGAACACATGGACACACTGGGAAAAACACCACACCCTGGGGGCTGTCAGGGGGGTCAGGGGAAGGGACAGCATCAGGAAGAACAGCTAATGAATGCTGGGTTTAACATCTAGGTGATGGGTTGATCTGTGCAGCAAACCACCATGGCACACATTTACCTATGTAACAAACCTGCACAAACTGCACAGGTACCCCCAAAAATTAAAATAAAAATTGAAGGAAAAAGAAAAGACAAATCTTATAATTAAGGTCTTCTATAAATATGGTTTATTTCAACTTGAATATGTCAAAATATAGTGAAAAAGGTATTAAACAATTACCATTATTAATTCCTTCTTAGTTACCTCTTTCCTTCTAAATAACTATGAAACAGGCAAAATATGAATTTCCTTCAAAATACAGAAGGAAAGAGGCAAAAACTTTCATACGTTTGGTGGCTGCATGAATGTCTTCTTTTGAGAAGTGTCTGTTCATGTCCTTTGCCCACTTTTTCATGGGTTATTTAGAAGGAAAGAGGCAACTAAGAAGGAATTCATATTCTCATACCTCTGCATTCACTTTGTCTAGTTAGTCTTCATTTTTTTCCCCCCAGCTTAGTGAGGTCTCTGCCCTATTTACCTCCACTTCACTCAGTGCCTAACAACAGGGAATGAATAAATGAATAAAATCTTTCCCAAAGCAGTTTAAATAGTCACTTCCATGAAATCTTAAAAACATACACTGGATTGTTTTCCTCAGAGTAGGATGGGCTGAAGAAACACAAAAAAGCTTGCAAAAAGGAAATGCAAAGAAGAACGTATCCATCCTTTTTTGACTTTAGCAGCATGGCTATATTCATTCAACAAATACTTATGGAGTGACTGTGCCAAGCAACACAGTTCTGACTTTCCATCTTCAAACATCTGCTACTACTAAATGCAATTAAAATCAAAGTGACTGTATTTCCAATTGTTAAGTAATCTTTTTCCTCTTCCCATGATCCTGTTAGCCTATGATACACTAGCTCTCTAGAAAATCGTACAGGTTCATCCCCAGGATGGATAAATTGATTTGTGTGCTGATTTATCACTTTTGGTCCATGTTTCTTAATTGGACACATTTAATATACCAAATGTACCTGTGAACAGATGGCCTCTGTCTCCTGTGTGCCTCACATCCCTACAAGAGAAGAGGCTTCTGCCAGTCAATGCAGGCCCCTCCCTCCAAAGTCTCGATATGAGGGGAAACCTGAAAATCAATTTTGGCCTTGGATCCAAAAGATATTCTCCATTTCGACTTCATCAATAATTAAGCTAATATTTTAAATCTTACCTTATTCCTGTGTACATTTCTCAACTGGTTTAAAATTTATAGAGAAGACGTAGGTAATGATAATGCCCACGTCACAACACCAACCAGAAAATATAACCGTCTGGATCAAGTTAAATAAGGGATTGAACAAAACAGAACAGTAAACCCCGTGCCCCGTCCCCCTCCCCGAACTTCTTTCCCTTTACTAAGTCAACAAGACAGCTACAGATGCCAAGAATTCCAGGTTGTAACAGTTTTGTTTGGCTTTCCTGTCATCTTATCATAGAGGTGGCTAGTTTGATGGCTTAGGGTGATAATATAACCCCTATAGGCAAATTTTTAAAAATTCAGCCAGAAGTTATGGTCTTAAGCTGATCAACAGAGCAACATGAAATCTTTAGGTAAAAATTAATTATGTAAACCTACTTGATTCCAAAAAACATGATGAAGCAGCTTATGGAGACAACCAACCAATAAAATTTACATAAACTTAAAATCTTCTACTTTTTTATTACGGTATAGTGATCTCCTGACCTAGGTTAGATACCACAGTGTTTTCAGGTTCATGTTTTTATATGCCTCTCACCTTTAGCCAGGGAAGTACTCAAAAGTATTGAGACATTTCAAAAAAAAAAAAAAGAAGTCTAAGGTTCCCAAATGAGTCCATAAAAACCCCTTTCTATAATGGCCCCTATTAAGTCACCTCCTTCCCCAGTCTATTATTAATATACCTGACCATGGCACCAAAAAACATTCATTGGAGGCCTATGGTCAACTTTTGATATTCAAAACACAAACTTTTTTATTCAAAACATCCTACTTTTTTATTTGCCTATTTGACTTTCCTTCAAATTCTATTATCTAGAACAATTCCTTAAGTTATACTTAATCCAAGAAATCATTGTGAAAACATTTACAGTAATAAACTTGCCAAAACATCTATTATAGCACTTTTGTAACCATATCCAAATCTTTTTTTCAAAAAAATCTAATTTCTTCTTCCAGTGTAATTTTCTTTAGTGCTTTATCTCTGTTACATACTTTTGTTATTTATTGAGGTCTGAAGCTATCAGAAAACCTACATGTTCTGGATTGGAAAAATATTCTTCCACATTGTATTTGTTTCATACCATTTCCTCTGAGGCCTCTGTTTGTTCTTATTGCTGTTGGTCTATCCAATCCCACTGTTTTCTCTCATTTCTACTTCCGTCTAGCTGCTCTGTCTAGCTGCCCAACATTCAGTGTCTTGGAACCAATACTGGATAGGTCTGATGTCCAATCTTCATGTATTTCTTCAACCCTCTATTATTATAAAAGCTACCACTCCATAAACATTCCAAACCTATCAGTTAACCAAAACTTGTGATTTAACTTCAATTACCTTCTAATGTGGAAGTGCTCCCACTTTATCATACAGATAGATAAGTAAAACTAAAAATAGAAGTCCACGGAAAAAACATCAACATACAGAACGTCTGACCTTTGGTTCATAAGTACTTATGAAGTTCAGTTGGCATAAAGTTGAAACAATGACCTTTCATTTTAAGATGGTAAGAAAAATAAATTCTCTATATATCATTTACTCCCTTCAGAAAAGCAACCCAATACATACCTCTGCAGAAAATGTTTCTTCTGAGTTTATCTAAATAACAGAATAAATCCTCATTATTTTATTATTTTTTTAAAAAAAGACTAAAACGTACCTTACAGACACTACTGACTCAGTATGCCAAAAGGCTTAAGATTTAACTAGATAATGCTGAAATTTTAAACTGAGTAAGAGGCTGTAGTTACCTCTTTTTGTAGATGAAGTTTGAAGCAACTGTTTGGCTTTGAGGGAAGTGCGAGGCAAATTTTTCAGCCTTTGCGAAGCTGTTGAAAAATAAGGAACTGTAATATTTGCCTGGAAGTACAAGATAAAGGCTACAGCGTCTGTAAACTTGAATGTTTTCATACAAACTTGAAAATTTATCAAAGAGCAGAAGCCATAAGGTGCAAATATGTTAGAATCCTAGAAGCAAAAGAATTTTAAAGTGATGCTTAGTGCATTAATTTGGAAAGAAAAGGGAATATAACATAAACTTTAAAAAAGTTTCTTATAGATGAAAAAATATCTAATATGTCAATTCGCCAAAATATCAAAGAGAAAACAAACCACCACAAACATGCTAGGGATACAAAGTAAAAGTGATGAACACAAGCATACAGTATAGAATAAAGTGCAGCACTTGCTCAATGCAAAAAAAAAAAAAAAAAAGCAGATTTTGGCAAAGCAGTTATTGTTAGATGAATTGCCCTAATGTGAAACCATAATCTCCATACTCAAAAAGGAGAAGAAAACTCAGAACCCAGCAGGTCCTTGGGGAGTCACAATCTAGTAGCTTTAATATATTCAGTATCACCTTGTAGAGTACAACTAATTTTTTACCTCAGACTTTGGATAGCACCATATCTACGCTGTGCACATTTGTAAGTAGGTGGGGGCACTGTATGCTATGTTGGTGTGGGTTGAGGGGTTTGGAGGAGTCAGACTATCTACCTTTTAAATTTTCAACGAGGAAAGCTAAGCTTTCTTCCAAACTCATAATCTGTTAATTGCACTGAAACTCAAAATTAGCAGGTAAGCAGGCAGCCCAGGGCCATCCAGAGATAAAGTGGTTCCAATTTCTCCAATACACAATTACTATGGTTCTGACAGACTGATGAGTCTTGCACCTACCAGTGTATTTAAGTGGCTCTAAAATATTTTGCTCTATTGATTTGAAAGTCAGACTTCATATACCTTTAGGGTTTATGTGCAAAAAAAAAAAAAAAAAAAAGAGCTCTGATCACTATAAATCTAGCCAGACTGCATAAACATTATTGGGCTGATAAAGGGATACTTGATATATTATCAGAAAGATTGAAGATTTCTTGGCCAGGTGAGGTGGCTCACACCTATTATCCTAGCACTTACAGGCCTTTGGGAGGCCAAGGCAGGAAAATTCACTTGAGCCTAGGAGTTTGAGACCAGCCTGGGCAACACAGGGAGACTGTCTATGCAAAAAATAAAAATAAAATAAAATAATAAGCCAGGCATGGTGATGTGCCTGTGGTCCTAGCTACTCAGGAGGCTGAAGTGGGAGGAGTGCTTGAGCCCAGGAGGTTGAGGCTGCAGTGAGCTGTGATTGTATCACTGCAGTCCATTCAGCACGGTCAATGAAGCAAGGCTCTAGCTTAAAAAAAATAAAAAAATCTGTCCCCTGTATTGCTTAACTTTATCAAAACTGGAAAGTCATTATTTCCTTACAGGTAATAAACTTTTTTAAAAAGTAACAAATGTATTTGATTTCAAATTTTACAGCACTCCAAACATTACTGTAGCTAAATAACATTTGATATCAACTTAAATATTGCTAGGCAAAAAAGCAAAAATTTACCCATATCTAAAAAAATCAATTTTATAAAGGGTTATCTGATTTTTCTTTTCTTTTTTTTTTTTTTTGAGACAGAATCTCGCTCTTGTCACCGAGGCTGGAGTGCAATGGTGTGATCTTTGCTCACTGCAATGTCTGCCTCCTAGGTTCAAGTAATTCTCCTGCCTCAGCCTCCCAAGTAGTTGGGATTACAGATGCCCATCACTACCCCTGATTAATTTTTCTAATTTTAGTAGAGATGGAGTTTCCCATATTGGTAGGCTGGTTTAGAACTCCTGACCTCAAGTGATCCATCCACATCGACCTCTGCTGGAATTATAGTCATGAGCCACTGTGCCCAGCCAATGGGTTATCTTATTTCTACTGAACAAAAATACAGGTAACTATCAGAGTACTTTTCATCTAAATATTTACTCATACATGTTTTTAACCATTTCTATTTCTATTCATTCATTCACTCACTCGTTCCTACTTTTTTTTTTATCATTCATTCAAATAGTTTAATATCTGCTTTATTCCAGGTACTGTTTTAGGTATAATATATTCAGGAGGCAACTAGATAGATACAGTTCCTACTCACATGAAACTAATATTCTAGGGAAGGGGAGATAGACAATGAGGCAGTAAAATATATGGCCTGCCAGATAGTGATAGCTGCTAAGGAGAAAATTAAGTAGAAAAGAGGGACAGGAAGGCGATTTAAGTTGCAATTATAAATAGAGTGATCAGGAAAGATTTCCCTGAGATGACATGTGCACAGAGATCTGAAAGAAGATAGGAAGTAAGCTAAATAGATATGAAAGGAAACCATTCCAGATAGAGGGAAACAATTGTAAAAGATAACCGAAATAGGAGCATGCCTTATATGTTTGAAGAACAGATCGTAGGCCAGTTGTTGGGTGGAAAATAAATGAGGGCAAAAGGTAACCAACTGAACATACACTACAGTCCACAATATCTATTAACCATCAAAAAAAATTTTAATAAGGATTCAATGTTAAATAACATCTATAATGAACTCATCTGGAAGGATCCTATTTGAATTAACAGCTATGGTGACTTCAATGGAACCTACCCTATTAATCCTCAAGTTTCACATGTGATTGTAATAACAACAGTATCTACAGACAAGCAAAAACTGTGAACTGGAAATCTGAAGAATCAGATTACACACGGAATCAGGCAGTAAACTCTAAATTCGCCTGATACAGAAAGAATGAAATGAATGATTTTCCTAAAATACCAGAGTCATATAATGTTACTCAAATCACAAAATCCAATGTTATTCTGAATTACCATAATTTGATCAGTTTTCTGAAACAAAATCATTTTTAAATGCCAAAGTGTAGTAGTTTAAGTGAAACTCCAAATCTTTTTAATAATAAGAGTTCAGTGTGTTAGCTGTTTGAAAATATGGCTTAAAATTTTCCTTGGTTATTTTAATATTTTATAATTCCACTTCACCAATACCTTACTGTGAGAAGCAAAGACGCCAGTGCAAAACAATTGTTTCATGCTACCATTATAATGTCTTCCTCCGCAAACCAGCCCTTAAAACATCTCTGTCAAAATACCATTTTCCAAGTCATTCTAGCTCAAAGTTTTCTTAAATTCCATTTATTAATCTCTGGTCATTTCTTAAATCTATTGCTTCCTTTACATTCCTGTTGTCTCCTAAATAACCAAATTCAGGACTTCATCACATACTATTTTTGGCTTCCAACCAGTGTCTTTTGTGGTCTCCCTATATTTAATCCTTTTCACTCTATTCACGTAACATCAAGGGAAGGGTGGTGAAAGTGCTGCCCACCTCCTCAAGAACAGGCAATAAGTGGGTGTACCGTCTGTATGCAATTTACAGACAAAAATCAAACCAAGTTGGCCTGCTTTCTATTATCATTATGCCCCAGCAATAATAATCAAATTGGTTATAAAAGCACTCCTCCCTGAAAAAAGTTGGTCTAAGCTATAACAACTGTCGAATTTTAATGACATACATGTAAGCTTTAAATTAGCACATTTTGTGACTTATCCTGTAATAAATACCACACTTCACACAACAGTTAATTATGAAAACTCCCAATTATAGTCTCCTACTTATAGTCTTCCCTGATACAGGTGGATTCAGCTATACATGTTCCTTTCAAGAGAAAGTTGGTAGCAATATGAAATTATTCAAAATTACTTCAGCAAAGTGTGCCTCAACCCTGTGGTACAATATATTATATTTAAGAACATTAGAAATAACAATGGTACAGTGATTTTAAAATCAATGAAAGGATTTTGAGTTGCCTCAATTCTGTCATTATATGGGACTATGAGCTTGTGTTTAAATATTTTAACTGTGAAGACACTGAAAAATCATTAGACTTGATCCCTGAAAAACAAAAGAATGGAAAGTAGGGGAATTTCTGGAACTTACTGTAAAACGAAATTTTAAGAATCTCTGCTGAACTTATTTTCTCTGTGTAGCATTGCTTTATGAAAAAAATTTTCAAAATTAAAATTTAAAGATAGTGTTCTTCCATCAAGTATGAGTACAGATAGATTGATAAATCTGGCTATGGTGTACTGAGCCTCAGTATCAAAAGATGAATTCTGAAGAAGTTATTAAGTTTTCAAAAACAAAAGCTATACTATTCACCACTGTGACAGATCAATATATAAAAACATTTTTTCTTTTTAAAAAAAAGATCAATATAACTTCAAATTATTAACCCACTATCTTTTTTTGTATTGCAACGTTGATTTTATCATTTACTTTTTACTGATAGTTATAAAATACAATTTCAATAGAATAATATTTTCACTGCCTGCATTTTTTCCTGGTCATTAGTAATTTCCTGGTCATTAGTATATTATTAGTAATAATTAGTAATATTAACTCATTTCGTTTCATGATTATTGAAAATAATATTTTCATATATAGGAGGATGTTAAAAATCTAGCTTCTCCAGGTGCTATTAAATACTAAGTAAGTAAGCATAGCCTCTGTGAATGAAGATTAATTATTGCTAGGTAAAATACCCCATTGTCCCATATCCTCATTTTTGTTTAAATCTTTTATTGTGTACAAGTTTTAATTTAGAGTCATTTGGGAGGCTGAGGTGGGAGGATCACTTGAGGTGAGGAGTTGGAGACCAACCTGGCCAATAAATGGTGAAACCCCATCTCTACTAAAAATACAAAAAATTAGCCGGGTGTGGTGGTGTACACTTGTAATCCCAGCTACTGAGAGGGAGGCTGAGGCAGGAGAATTGCTGGAACCCAGGAGACAGAGGTTGCAGTGAGCTGAGATTGCGCCACTGCATTCCGGCCTGGGAGACAGAGAGAGACTCTGCCTCAAAAAAAAAAAAAAAAAATCATCCAGATCTCATTGCTTCCTCATTTGCTATCTGTGTCTTCAGATCTTCATTTCTTGCCTAAATTATGCAATAATAGCCTAAGTGGTTTCTGGTCTCACTTCATTGAATCTTTTCTCCACAGTGATATCAGAGTGAACTTTCTAAGAAACCACCTTGATTAAAAACCTACTATGGTTCCTCCCACTTAAAGGACGAAATTCAAATTTCTGTGATATTTTAAAACTCTTACAGCCTGTCCTCTCTCTATAGCTCTCATCCCTTATCATTGCACCCACTCCCTCAGCCATCATGCACCCTACACTTTAGTTATACAAAACACTATATTCAGTCTGCCATTCTCAAGACTTTACATTACTGATCCCACTGTTGGGAAAACCTGTACCTCCTTTCTTTGTTGGCAACTCATATAAGTTCCTCCTGAGCTGGCTGAGATATCTTTTAATATCTTTCCTGAAAATCCCTTTAAACTGCTGAATTTAATGCCTCTCCTCTGTTCTCACAGAGGTTCCTGTCTAACATTCCCTGCTACTGGAAGAAATGGGCTGTCTTATTAACATTTATATTCCCAGTGCTGTAAATATAACATATATCCAATAATATCTACTGAATAATTAAGGAACACATAAGTGACTGACCACTGGATAAAATCCAGAGCTCTACACTAAGCACTGAAGGTCCACCACAGTCAGGGTCTAACCCACTGCTTCTCAAACTTGCATGTGCCCCAGAACCAGCTGAGAGGCTTCTAAAATACAGAATGTGGGTCCCTATCCAAAGTGAATTCAATCAAAATTTCCAGGGGTAAAGGCCAGAAAAACTGCATTTATAAAGTCTCCTTGTGGTTAGATAACTGAGCCAACATCATTATACTACTTAAATAGATGTTCTATAAATGTTTCATTCATTTTTAGATTAGCACATTACACATATTAAGCATAACTTACTTATTTCAATTTGTGTTTCAAAATTATATACAATTCAAGTGTAATCTAGTGTTGTGGTAGTTAAGTGAAATCTGCATGAGAATTTCTTCCTCATGGGTCTCATAACAGGCTAACTATGCATAAGCTGACAACTGCCCTGGACATGCTCCTTCTTTCTTCAGTAAGAGGTCCAAAGCAGAATGTTGATTCTATATGCCTTTTCTCTGGGTATACTCTGTATTCCATACAAAAATATTCTTCTGTTTAGCTAAATGTAAGCAAATGGATTTTATTACACTGAATTATTTTACTCTTCTGTGGTAATTCACAAAATACTTACAGTTCAAACTCAAATCATGCTCTAATAGTCATTCAAGAATGTTTTTAGGTCAGCATGATGTCATCCAAATAATGAGGAGGAAACAGGAGACTCAGGGAGGAGCTGGGAAAAGGTAGGAATCTGGCCTTGCTTTTACCACTTTCCTAGTTATATGGCCTTGTACAATTCAAATAAATTATATGAATTTCTGCTCCCTTTCTATAAAATAAATGATTTGTGAGGTTTAAATGACATAATATATATGAAAGTACTTTAAACATTTCCAAAAAAATAACAATATTTGGGTATTTTTTAAATCAGTAGATTGTGTTTGGTTTTTCTCCCTTCCCTTATTTCTCAACCAATTATTCCTATGATGTTCTGAAAACTAAACTTTCTGCTAAACCTGTGCTCTAACAGTCTTAGAAAGCAAGGCATTCGTTATTAGCCTTTTGAAAAACTATCTCTGACAAACATTACTTCCTTTAATTGATGAAATTAAAAAACTGACACGTATCCATGACCTCTACAATGCTCTGGTTTTCTTAAACTTTTTAAGTTATATTTTCCAGGTGTAAAAGTCAAAAACTGGCAATAGTTATAAAAATGAAAATATGTTAGAATTCTCATAAAACTCATATTTGAATGCCAGCATCCACAATAATGCAGCCACAGCAAATAAGCATAAAAACAGTGATTGGCATAGTAACAAGGCAAAAGAAGTGATCCCTTAGGTGGAAGTAACAGCAACCTTGCAAAGTTAGGTTCATGCAGACCAGCAAGTAAGAACCAAAGTTTTACCACTTAAGAGCTGAAAAAGTAAATACTTAAAACAAAATGCAACATCTGTTACACTAACAACTGAAATTTACCCAAAAAATACAATACTGATTCATGTATAAAGTATATAAAGCTTATTATAATTATATATCAAAATTAAAAGGCTATTATGAAAACTATATATACTAATTAAAAGAATGCTTACATATATATTTTCATATACCAAATATATTTATGAAATTTCAAGATAAATCAATAATACTTTTTTTGTTTCATGTTAACTTTCAAGAAAATTTTATATATTTTAAAGTAAACTATACTAAGTTTTAAACTTGCTAATATTTTGAATTTACTACTTTCCAAATACATTTTTTGAGAATAATACACCAAATAAATGTGACATTTTAAGTTTTACCACAACTACAAATATAAACAAGTACATACAATTGAAAAAAAAAAAGATAGTACCTTACTTTCTCTTCTGCCTATATGTTCAAGTATTTAAGTACACCATTATGAAACTGCATACGTATTTTCCACTTAAAAGTAAATCAATGATTAGAATATCATTGTGTTTTCCCTATATATATTCCTTAATTATCAATTTCTGGGGAAAAAGGTAAAGTAATTCACCTCCAGAAAAAAATTATAGGGTATCAGCAGCCAATTATAATTACACAATGGTAATTCTATCACTAAAGAAAGCAAGCAATCACTGTGAAGTTTAAGACACAGCCAATGCATTATTTCTATTAACGTTTTTATTCTAGGTTCCCAACCTTTTCTTTTTTCTTCTATTTTTGAGCAGAATTATTTTTCACTGTTTGGACATGTATCACGTAAAGTTTTGAGAAATGCAGAACATAACAATTCAAACTAAATATGAAAGAATCTTTGAAAGCCAAGTATAAACACTGGAACAAGTTATATAAAACAGTGTTATATATAACTTGTTCATATATAACATGATTTATATGATTTATATGATTTATATGTTTTTATAACATGATTTATATATGTTTATATATAACTTGTTCATATGCTGTAAAAGCATGGCTTATAATATATGTAAGTTTTATTACTTAACCTTCTTAATGATTTACAATTTTTCTTTCCTGTTACAATAACATTGTGGGGGTCTTTCTGCACCAACCAAATGTGTCAGGGGAAAAAAGAGGCCAGAAACAGGATATTCTCAAGTGTCAAATTAACTTAATTTGAAGGTACAAAACATATCACTTACCATTTCAAAGATAAAACTCAAATTCTATCCTTTCTTTCATTTCAAGTGTATTGTGAATTCCTGTTTTCTATACTATTTGTTAGTACCACAATGAGTATTATAATGGCACTCTTAATTATACTGAGTTCATAATGTCAGGTAAGACTTGGAGTACTAAGTTTAAAATGTAATTTGCTACAAAAACAGGTTGTAGCATATATCTAGCTGAATAAATGTGGTATACAAATCTCTAGGTAACAATTTTCCACAATGCTTTAAATGTTAGAATTTTAAATCTTAAGGAAAATGGAAATTTTATTTCCAGATAATTTTTATACTGTGATCTAAACCATAGATGTGGTAAATCTCACTAAATTTGGACTCCACTTAGTGAGATAGTGCTCAAGCTGAATCAACATGTGTTTAAATTCTAACTTGCTGCTTATAAACTGTATGATCACAGACAGGTTATTTAGCCATTCAAAGATTCAATTTCTAATCAGTAAAACGTGGTAATAATTGTACCTCCTTCACTGACTTGTTCTAAGTATTAAAAAAGATTATGCAGCTAAATACAGTATAATATAAATTTCTGTTATATAAGTAATATATTCAACTGGTAAATAAGGAAAACCTGTCAATATGTCAAAGAAGTCATTTTGATTCAAATATGTTTTTTTTCCTAGCTTGATTTTTGTTTTTTTTCAACAGACTAGAGTGCAGCAGCATAACCATGGCTCACAACAGCTTCGAACTCCTGGGCTCAAGCAATCCTCCCACCTTGGCCTCTTAAGTAGCTGGGACTATAGACATGTGACACCATGCCCGGCTAATTTTTTTTTAAAGTTTTTTTTTAAGAGACGGGGTCTTGTGTTGCTCAGGTTGGTCTCAAATTCCTGCTAGTCTGTTGATTTTTGAGCCACCAAGAAACAACAGCTTAACATAAAGTATATGAAGTCAACTAAACACAACAGGGCCACGGAAGAGTGCAAAGAAATTAAATTAGCTAGGCATGGTGGCACACGCCTGTGGTCCCAGCTACTAGGGAGACTGAGATAGCAGGATCACTTGAGCTCAAGAAGGCGAGGCTGCAGTAAGCCATGACTGTGCCACTTCACTCCAGCCTGGTGACAGAGACCCTGTCTCAATTTAAAAAAAGGAAGAAAAAAAAAAAGATAAAAACGAAAAAAGGATTAAATACCTTCAAATTTTTAATTGCTTAATAAACAAGTTATAAGTGAACAGTCAATAAACTCTTGTTTGTATCAATTCTTCTTCATAGCCTTGAGAAAATGAAAGAACATAACACAGCTATCACTTCAACCACTGAGAGTAATATGCCACAAGATTTGAGAGAATATGCATCCACTGTGTCCCTACAAAGACCTGAGTGAATAAGCATCCCTTGTGTCCCTACAAGTACCCGAGTGAATATGCATTCTTTGTGTATCACAGGTCATATACAGGATTGATGTGAGCTGTGAAACACATGGGATAAATAGTGAGTGTTTATAAGATCATAAAAAATAATTGTAATCATTTATTTAAAACTGTTTTGACTACATGCTCAAATCTATCCTAGTTAAAAAGCAGTAATTTTTTTTTTTTTTTGAGATGGAGTCTCAGTCTGTCGCCAGGCTGGAGTACAGTGGCGCTATCTTGAGTTACTGCAACCTCTGCCTCCCGGGTTCAAGTGATTCTCCTGCCTCAGCCTCCCGAGTAGCTGGGACTACAGGTGTATACCACCACAGCCAGCTAATTTTTGCATTTGTAGTAGAGATGGGGTTTTACCATATTGGCCAGGATGGTCTTGATCTCCTGACCTTGTGATCTGCCTGCCTCGGCCTCCCAAAATGCAGGGGATTACAAGCGTGCGCCACCGCGCCCGGCCAAAAAGCAGCTCCCATTCTTTTAAAATCACCTTGTACATTTATATACACAATACTCATTCACCTTCACATCACTACTTCCTGGCTCAGTTTGGCTATTTTGTCCTGGACGTTCTTACTGTATGATTATCTCTAATCTTTGTCTGTTGCATATGTTTCCTTAATTCAACAGTGTCAACCTTTCCTTTCTATCACATTACCTTCAAATCTTTCTTTAAAAATGAAGTTCTATATCTCTTGGAGTATTTATGAAGGATTTAACATGTCTTTAACTGTGCTAGTATCATTACTGTTTTTATTAATGCTTTCAAAGAAAGCTGCTTGGGTTTTCAGTGGTATGTTCCAGGACTATTGCCCCCATTCCCCACCATCCTATCACTGTTATTGTGTAATACTGCAGAATGTGACGTTTTTAAAGAATGTGAATTTTGTGCTAAGGCAGATGTGCCTGCATTCACTTAACATACTACTTGCCACAAAATAACAACTCAAGTATTTATTACAAATCATAGCTGAATAAATACACTGTCACATTCAGGGGTTAGTTTCTATCCAATGACCAAAACTTATTAAAGATTATAATCTATATGTGTTTTCTCTACTATAGTTCTAAAATTCACCTTCTATTTAAGAGTTTAAACTCTTAAGAATTTGTTTCCTGAAAGATAATTTAAATAGAAAAGCCCTGATAAATTCTTAAAAAGTGATGGTTTCTGGCAATTTATCTCAAATTTTAATCTATGTTATATGTAGGATGAGGATTATGGATTAATTTGACATACATATTGATCCAATATTGTATTTTTCATTAAAATAGCCTTAGCAGACACAGAAAATTAAACCAAAACCGAAATTTTATCTCAACAGATGCAGAAATAAAATGAGAGCATCCAAGAGTTCTCCTGGTATACTTCCATTCTGGAAAGGAAAGAACAACTTCAACAATCCAACTTTGATAATAGATTTAATATTCTACAGGTTTGAACAATCAATTGATTATTTTGAGTATGACTCTAAAATTATGTAATAATCAAACTTTCAGGTTTTTTTTTTTGAGATGGGATTTCTCCATGTTGTCCAGGCTGGTCTCGAACTCCTGATCTCAGGTGATCCGCCCATCTCGGCCTCCCAAAGTGCCGGGATTACAGGTGTGAGCCACCGCGCCTGGTCAACTTTCAGGTATTTTTAAAGTGGAGGTTATTAAAGAAAATTTAAGTACTTACTAAGGGACATATATTTTGGATACTATACTGGTTATTATTTCCTCTTCTAATATCTGTATGTAGAAGGTACACCTACTTTTTTAATAGTTACATTTTGCTTATTTAAAAATTCTGGAGCGAACAGTTTTGTATAGATATATGTACTGGCAGAATCAAGTATCCTACATTGAAAATTTAAAACTGTAATATAACTTTATCATCTAGCAACTAATAAACACTAAATTTTACTACAGCTATAGTTTAAAAAATTTTTCAGCACAAAATAAATATCTAAAATTTTCATTTCTCTTTAAATAATTTATATATAAAAGCGTAAGAAGGATACTTACTGGCTGAAGCCTGAGGTTGCATGCGAGGTATTCCTCCATTTGGCACTTGAAAATTTGAGTCACTTCTGCTGCTTTTCACTGAGTCAACTTGTGTATTAGATGTTCGGGACAGATTTGGAAGACTGCGTCTTAGTTTTTCTGCAATAAAATTTTAATTTAAAAATTTTTTAAAAATCAAATCATTCTTTCAGATAGAGAAAATTAAAATATTAATTAGCATTCAAAAATTATATTATCTATCATTTTGATTTTTTTTTTTTTTTGAGAGGTAGTCTCTGTCACCAGGCTGAAGTGCAGTAGCACAATCTCGGCTTACTACAACCTCCGCCTCCCAGGTTCAAGCAATTCTCCTCCATCAGCCTCCGGAGTAGCTGGGACTATAGGTGTGCACCACCACGCTCAACTAATTTTTGTATTCTTAGTATAGACAGGGTTTCACCATGTTGGCTAGGACAATCTCAATCTCTTGACCTCGTGATCCGCCTGCCTCAGCCTCCCAAAGTGCTGGGATTACAGGCATGAGCTACCACACGAGGCCAAATACTCTGTTTATTTTAGATGAGAAAACAGGTAGGACTTGTCTTATTTAAAAAAAAAAAAAAAAACTCAATCTAGGATCCGTAAGTGGGTAGAATAAGAGAACCAATCCTTAAAGAGAACCACAAATCATATCTTTAAACCAAAATCTAAATACAAATAACTTCTTAAGAAAACAAAGCAAAAATAAAATAAGTAAAATGAAATTCACTTTCTCCTTTATTCTGGTAATGATTCACTATTAATAAAATAGTAAACTTGACTAAACTCTTGATTTACTTAACTGAAATACAAAAGCTTGGCAAAAATTGTATTACTTTCATAATAAAATATAAAGGACACTTCAAAAAAAAAAAAAAAAACAAGGTCTCGCTCTGTTGCCCAGATTAGAGTGCAGTGGTGTGATCATACCTCACTGTAGCTTCGAACTCCTAAGCTCAACTAATCCTCCAGCCTCAGCCTCCTAAGTTGCTAGGACTATTGATGTACATCACCATGCCCAGCTAATTAACTTTTTCTTAGAGATGCGGTCTTGCTATGTTGTTGCACAGGCTAGCAGAAACTTTCTAATTAACAGTAAAATCTGCTGTTTTACCTTCATTTTTAACACTGCTTGTCTGTAAATCTGTGGGATGGCCTTGAAGTGAAAGGCGAGGTTGCTGTAAGCGGCTAATCATAGGCTGTGGGGACACTCTACTATATTCTATTCCCCGAGCAGGAGATCGTGAACGAGGTGAATTTCTGGGTGACTGCTTAGGTGACGGTCGAGGTGAATTGCGTGGTGATGGTGAAAACCTGTTAACAGCAGGGTATACTGCATGATGCATATTGTCATCTTCATCATCTAAACTTTGTGCATCAAGTTCCTGATCACTAAAAGTACCCCGTCTTGTAGAATTGCAAGAAGAACCAGAACTGCGCCGAGACGTGGTGGCTGCATATTCTTGCCGGAGACCTGGCAACAATGAATGTTATTTATTGAAATTATATTTTTAGACATTTAAATGTTTTTAAAGTAAAAGATTATCACTGAGCAATTCGAATAGGGTGTAAAGTGTAAAAAAAAAAAAAAACTCCCTTTCTGCTTTTAGACATCCTCCCACATAAGGATGCATAAATCACACCTGAAGCTTATTTTTAAATTAAATGAAATCCCATAAACCACTGCCCAATTTCCAGACTTCTTCTTAAATCTGAAATCTGTCTCACATGGTAGAATCATAAATTTAAAAATATGTCTACCTCTAAAGATAGTAATCCAAATTTGAGACTAATATTAAAGGAATATTTAGGGGAAGCAATTACCATCCAACCAGTGGAAAAGAATACATATGAGTAAATAAAACTCCTTGGATAGTTAATTATTCAAGTAATCTTACTCATGAAAGGATCAAGTACCAAAGAAACACCTAACCCACTTTTAGGAATTCAGTATTTGAGCACAAAGGCAATCTTGATTGCTTCATTACCCAAGAGACTTCAATTTTTATTGTTTTAAACTTGTTTTCACGCTTAAATTCTAAGTCTTCAAGTAAGAATTTTCAAAGAATTCTCCTATATAGCTTGATACCTTCAAAAATACCCAAGCAACCTTGGGAGTACTTCAAGGAGTATAGATGCTTCTAGAACAACAGAAAAAAAGTTGATATGTAACATATTCAATGAGGAAACAAACTGCAATGCAGAAGTATAGAATTTAGATAATACTCTCAGCACGTCCTGCTAACTATTAGCACTCTAGTCAAAAAGATGTTATAAAGTGGTATTCAAATCCTTAAGTCCTGCATTCACACACAGAAAGTGCTATTATTAACATGGTTCATCAAACTAGTAGATGAGAATCACCCTAGGGTATCTTTAAAACTATAAATTCCTAGAGTCCACTTAGCCCTTCATTCAGTTTGGGAACCAAAATAGCAACCAACAAGTTACTTAGTATCTAGTTATAGCCAACATGGCACTAAAGTCACCTAATAAAAGACAACAGACCAGTGAAAAGAGCACTGCTAGAAAAGAAAAATCCAGTTTCCGATGTAGGCTCTCCTAACAAGTGGATCCTAAGGAAGTTACAATCACTACAGGATCTTGCATTTTTCATCTTAAAAATGAAGGACCTTGACCAGGCAACTGCCTAAATCTGTAATTCTACATTTCTAATCATTACAAAAAACAACGCTGTAAAAAGGAAAATCATCTCTAAGCAGGGGGGAAGCTGCAGTTTTCAAGGAAGTATCACATATATTTTTATTATTACTTTTATCCACCAGAAAAATAAATATTCATGCATGTGAATGGCTTAGAAAAAATTATTAAAGACTAAAATTTCTATTGTTACCAAAACGCAATACAAAACCTAGAGCAAAGAGCTGGTTGAGCTTCTAACAAAATACTAGAATCTAAAAAGCCAGGGTTCAAAGAAATGAGAGAATTATTCTAAGGTATAGAGTTAGGCAGCATTCTTTATTTTTTCACATCCACAACAATAACCAGCCCCTAATCAGCTGACAATACCATGGTCTCAGTGAGGAGTTAATTAAAATTACAGAAGAAAAGAGTACTATGCTATTAGGTTGTAGGGTTAAATAAAGCAAGTACTAAGTCCTTCTATTTTTCTAGGGGAAGTGAATTAGCAGAGTAAAAAACACTCTAGTTTCTTAATAAACGCTACAGCTTGATAAAGCTTACTACATATTTAAAGGGAAACTATTATATACACAGACAACAGAAAGTTTTTTAACTAAATCATAGCGATGCTTCATTACCCTCAGCCAACTATCAAGACTCTAAAACATGTCTTGAAAAAAGGATTCTTTTCATTGTAAAGGTTAAAGAGATTACTTTAGAGAAATGTCTTACTTCATAGTTAAGCAGATGGTATCTCCTAATGAAATGCATAAGCAAGAAAACTACCTTCAGATGATGACCAGGGCAAGTAGCCATGAACTCTCTGAAAAGTATTAAAAATTCTGTGCATGTGTACATTTTGGTGATAAAAGGAGTCATAATTTTTATAGGATTCTCAAAGGTACCTGTGACCTAAAAAGTTTTCATGGTTCACTCTGCAACATACCATCACATGCTTCATTTAATTTAATGTCACAATTCCAATTTTCTCCTAAAGGTCTTTTTTATAGTTTATACCATGTATTCTCAAGTGAGGAGATATCTATTCCCAAGAGGGTAAACATTGGTTCTTGGGGTGCGAAAAAATTCTTAGATGTCATAATTGTATATGGCCCTCATAGTACTTAAACATATATAGACACTATATTTTGTGGTATTAAGATTTCATGGGGAGTGGGGGTGAAAAGGAAAAAAAGTTTTTTAAAAGGCTCCTTAGGGGAGCAACTAAAAAGAAAAACTTGAGAAACACTAGTTTACAATAAAGAACACAGGGTAATAGATAACAATTACAAGAGTGAGTGCCAGTGCAGAGTAACATGCAGACAATGAATACCAGTCACAGAAGCAGAGCAGTATAAATGCTATTCTTTGTTCCTCACACAGCATAACTGCTTTATGTAAAAATGGACTCTGAAAACAAGTTAATGAATAAACATGTACATATGTTGACTAAGCCAGCAATGTCTATTGCAATATTTCTACTTTCACTACATTACTATCCCCACGACACTTTTAAGACATTTATAATACACAACAAAATTATGCAACAGTAAAAAAAAAAACCTCAACTCTCAACAATTAGAATACTCACTTTCTTCCTGCATCCGGGCTAGAATCTGTACATCAGTTACATCATTTAGCTTATAATTGGATCCAATTGAATCTTCATCTAATTCTGAAGCACTTAACTCACTATCTATAGAGGACTGAGGACTGAGTGGAGGATTTCTGTCTGATGAGCTTTTCAAGTTACCTTTAAAAAAAGAAAAAAATTCAAACTTTGGTAGAGCAACTATTGAATAAATGCCTACTACAATTAACTTGTAGTAAACATCCTTTGATTTAATTCATTCTTATTCTGCCTTTTCTGCTTAAAAAATTCCCCTGAAATTAGAAATTGATTTCCTTAAGAAAAATGAGGTTTATTGAGAACCTATTATATACACTAATACATACTACTTTACATGCTACGGCATAAATACAAAACATATTTTCATCTATAACTTATCTATTCTCTTATTTAACAATTCAGCTTTCAATACAGTGCCTGGCAAGTAACTGGTGTTCAATAACTATATGTTAAGGATTTCAACTTGCACAAGACAGCCAATGAAACTGCTCTATAAACAGATGAGTTTGTGATGTAGTGTTTTCTTCTCCCAAATTCACAGTCATTAACAAACACCATCATCTTTTCCCTGAATAAAAGCATCTACTTTTTTAAACAAGAAAACTATAATTTGAAGAAAATTAGATTCCTTAGAGATTTAGGAACAAAGATCATGAGGCTTGTTTCTCCTACATTATGCCATGTTTACAAAATTCCTTTGCCAAATTACTAATGAGGATCTAAGGAGTTCTCTGAAGTTTAGTAGGAAGCACAAAACATGGGATGAAAAAAAAAGGACTAGATTTATATTAAGTACTTTTTCTATGCAACAATCCTGCATGTTCCTTACGTGTACCCCAGAACCTAAAATTCAATAAAATATATATATATTTGGAAAAAAAAAAAAGTACTTTATCATTATAAACCAAAAGGAAGACAGAAAACAGGCCAGAGAAATAAACAATACACACATCCAAAAAAAGTCTAACTTGTTTCTAATGAAACTTTCATCAGATCATCAATTTTTACTAAATAATAAAATCCCAACACTATCACTAATATTTCTAATACAGATTTATCTGAAACACGTTTTCCAGAATTCTTCCCCATAACAGTCAGCTCCAAAATGAAAAGCATGTAAGGAGAGCAATAAAAATAAAAAATAATTCATCTTTACACTATTAATGAAAGAGCAGAGTACACATGATAGGAAAAGTTCTACAAGCTTAGGTTCAAATAATGCCTGAACCAAATTATTTATTTTAAACAAATATTGGAGCTTAAACTTTTTAACATATCTTCATAGGTAAAGTAAGTAGCAAATAACAACCTATATACTAAGCAAAGGGCAGGATCATTAGACTAAAAGGTGCACAGGCCAAAATTTGAGATGGTTAACCTTAATTTTTAAGGAAGTTATAACAGTCATAAGAACAGCTGCAGCGACAGAGTAAATTAATGGGTGAATTCCTGAAGAGTAAGCTACACAGTAACAGTCTCACACACAGAACCAAAGCAGAACATTCTTTCCCTCGTTTACAGCAATCTGGCCTTCCCACATCATTTACTGCCCCTCCTACTTTTTTGGTACATTCACATCTAACCTTATACTATTATCTAGCTGTAGTATCCAAGTTTATTAAAATTCCTATAAAGAGGTTTTAACTCTAGATTTTACAACCCAAGAAGGCTGCTCAATAAGGATCTATTGATTAAAAGAATCACATTTGTAACCCCATTTAATTAAGCCAGACTTACAAACCTTCAGATACGTGCTAAAGAAAATTTATGTATTTAACACACTGGCTTATGTTTATACCCTTGATGCCTAATACAGTACCTGGTACAAAGTTGTTCCTCAATAGTATTTTCTTTAACCAGTTAAAAGTTTCATAAATAAAATGAACTTGAACTGCAGATGAATGCTATTTTCTGGTACAGTACAGTAAGTTGAAAAACATTTCTTAATAACTCCATATCATTTCCTCCTTACCTGAATTTCCAGGAAGTATAAGCTGTTTGACTATAGGAGGTCGCACTGGGGTTGAGGATGGAGAATTGAAGCCACTGCTGTATGGGCTACTGGCATTTGGACTGTAAGGACTTGTGTAACTCACAGAGTTGAAAGGATTATTATATAAATTCTGCCTCTTGAGAGCTGCGTTAATGAGAAAGGGGAAATCAAATTTAATAACTGAGAAAAAGTTAACATTTCATTTCTAAAGTTTTCCTATTAGAAAAATCAATCATTATCTATCTCAATTTAAATGAAGAAATATTCTTACAGTAGTGGGGGAAAAACATAGTAATCCCAACAAATTGCTTCCATTAACTTAAATTGGTATGCAAATAAAATGGCAGTCACACCAAACAACAAAAATAATATACAAAGAGTAACTCCTAAGCATATTATTGGCCACTTAACTCACTTCTACCATGTTAGAAAGCTTACTTCTTTGATACTTGCTGTATTAATCCTGAATGACCTTTAAAAATAAATCAAATACAAAAGCATGTTTTCTCATTTTTCTGTAACAAATGTACTACTTTTTGTTTAAAAAAAAAAGTTTTTGGGCCAGGCACAGTGACTCAGGCCTGTAATTCCAGCACTCTGGCAGGCCGAGGTGGGCAGATCGCTTGACGTCAGGAGCTCGATACCAGCCTGGCCAACATGGTGAAACCCCATCTCTACTTAAAAAAAATACAAAAATTAGCCAGGCGTGGTGGCATATGCCTATAATCCCAGCTATTCGGGAGGCTGGGGCAGGAGAATCACTAGCACCTGGGAGGCAGGGGTTGCAGTGAGCAGAGATCACACCACTGCACTCCAGCCTGGGTGACAGACTGAAACTAGTCTCGAAAATATACATATATTTTTTTTGTAGAGATGAAGTCTCGCCACGTTGCCCAGACTGGTCTCAAACTCCTGGCCTCAAGTGATCCTTCCATCTTGGCCTCCCAAAATGAAGGATTATAGGGATGAGACACTGCACCCAACCTATTACTTTTTTAAAAAGCTATGAAATAAGTTGCTTAAATAGCCTTTTCAAAGTTTGGAGTTTTTTTAAAGCAATACTATTATTAAGCCAGTTTAAGGTCAAGACCTGGGAAATCCTTTAAAAAAAAAAAAAAAAAAAGCCAACATGAATACTTCTATCAAAAAAAGAAAAAAATTGTGCTATGCATATAAAATAAAATAAATAGTACAACAGTAGGACTAAGATATCGAATGCAATTATATGTTTTAAAAATTAACACTTAAAATACTATTTGTCCCTTCAATCTTTTTTTTGAGATGAAGTCTTGCTGTCTCCCAGGCTGGAGCGCAGTGGCACGATCTCGGCTTGCTGCAACTTCTGCCTCCTGGGCTCAAGCGATTCTCGTGCCTCAGCCTCCCAAATGGCTAGAATTACAGGCAAGTGCCACCATGCCTGGCTAACTTTTTTTATTTTTGGTAGAGACAAGGTTTTGCTATGTTTCCCAGGCTGGTCTTGAAATCCTGAGCTCAGGTGATCTGCCTGCCCTGGCCTCCCAAAGCGCTAGGATTACAGGTGTGAGCCACTGTGCCCAGCCTCTTCCTTTATATTCCAATATCCACAGCTTATTCAATATTTACAAGTATTGGAAAGAACACTTTGCAGAATATATACAGAAATATGATATGGTACTCTCTCTTAAGAGGCTTGCAGCCAAGTAGCATAGGCAGAAACAACAATGATTGCAAGGCAAAATGAAATGAGTACTATCATAAAGGTGCAAAGGGCAATGGAAACGAAACATCAGGAGTAATTCAATACAACTGAGAGAAACTGGGTAAGTCTTTTTGGAAGGAGAGGCACTGAAACAGTCTTGAGAGGAGGAGTAATAACTTCATAGGATGCTAAAAGTATGGAAGATCTGTGCTTTCATCAGTGTTTGTAAGATGAACAAAAGCAGTGTCTCTGAAATGCAGAGCATGATCACGTAAGTGTGGTAAAGCATGGGGTGGGGGACAAAACAGATAAAACCAGTTAGAGCCAGGTCATGGAAGGCCTGAAACAGTACACTCAGAAGTCTGAAACCTATTTAGTAGCAGTGATAAAACTATCAGTGATTTTGAACAAAGGTGATATGATCAGATCAGTATAAGGAGAAAAAATGATGGAAATCTTGATGCTGAAAAAGCTAGAATGAACTAGGCAGTATATGGTGACTAGGAAAAAGGGGGGAAAAAAAGGATAGATAATAAAAACTGGAAAGGATTGCTAAAGAAATCAGCTGACTGAAATATCTGGCTTGCCTACTGTAGAGTAGTGGTTTTAGGAAGGAGAAACATGTTTTCTGTTTAGACAGTGTAGTAATTTGGACTATGTAGTTTTGTACAAATTCATCATGAGACGAGATGCAAGACAAAACAATATCATATATTTTGTATGGGGTATACAGTATGGTCTTAGAACTATCAACCTGTGCAGAAATATAGTTGTTAAACTCTTTTTCCTCCTCCTCCATCTCCTCTGGAGTTTACTCTCTTTTACTTAGTTATTAATCACTAGCATTTCAAGTTCTAAGCTTTTTTATCTTCTCTTGCCATAGTCTTTCTCCTAAGGAATCCCATCATACTCACAACATCAATTATTATCTATATGCTGAATACTCTTCATTATTTATATTTCGAGTCTTAAGTTTTCCTTGAGCTTCCGACCGATATACACCACCCATTTAATGTCTCTCCCCTTGAGTATGGCAAATGCATGCAAGTCACATATCAGATCAACTCATGATCTTCGCACTAACATCTAATTCTCTTCCAAGGGTCCCTCTTTCAGAATCATCCCAATATTTATCCTGTCGCAGAAGCTAGCAACTTAGAAATCACTACTGATCTTCTTGTCCACCATTTCCTCATTATTTGGCTCAGTCCTTTTTACTGCCATATCTTTTCATCTTTACTACTACACTTTCCCTTCAGCACACAGAGCCTGGCTATCATAATCAACCCCCCTCAAAAGCATCCTACATTTTTGCCCCTCTCCAACCTACTTTCCTTACTACTACTACTACTAGAATAACCTTTCCAAAATAAAATTGATGTCATCCTTCCTGTCACACACACTACACCCTTGTAGAAAACCCTTCGATAGTTTCCTAGTGCTCTTCAAGTCCACAATTGGCCGGGCGGGTGGATTACTTAAGCTCAGGGGTTCGAAACCAGCCTGGGCAACATGGTGAAACCCTATCTCTACTAATAATACAAAAAACAAATCAGCCTGGTGTGGTAACAAGCACCTGTAATCCCAGCTACTCAGGAGGCTGAGGCAGGAGAATCACTTGAAACCAGGAGGTGGAGGTTGCAGTGAGCCAAGATCATGCCACTATACGCCAGCCTGGGCAACAGAGTGAGACTCTGTCTCAAAAAAAAAAAAAAAAGAAAAGAAAAGAAAAGAAAAAGAAAAAGAAAAGAAAAAAAAAGAAAAGAAAAGGATAAAGTCCACAATATTTAACATGGCCTATAAGGCTTTACAGAGACTGGCTCCTGTGTATCTTTCTGGCCTTATCTCACATCTCTCCCTTCCTTACTCTTCTTCAGCAACTTCTTCATAGATGTCATGCTTCGTCCCACATAAAGCCTTTGCACATGCCTTTCTCTTAACCTGGAACGCTCTATCTTTCTTAGCACACTTAAATTGTTCTGAATCTTTAGGTTTCAGGTCAAACATCATTTCATAAGGGAAAATTCCTATTTCTCAAAGCACTATACCTTTATTCTTTTACTATACATCGCTAGTTATAAAGATTATTTGTAGTATGTTTCCCCTATGAGATGATAAACTCCATGCATACCAGGACAGTGTCCATTTTTCTTCATAATGTACTCCACCTCCACCCTTTTCCCAAAGCCTGATACTTATGAGATTTGCATTAAAAATTATTTGAATATATGCATGAATTAATGTGATTCAATAGAGGTGATACTAGACACCATATAAACAGATGAAAACACCAAAACAGGGAGAGACCTGAGGCAAAAGAGAGACGTGGGGCAACCTAAACTTAAAAGACAGGCAGAGAGGAAGCAAAGGGAATGGGAAGTTATTGGTTAACATGAGTACAGAATTTCAGTATGGGATGATGAAAAAGTTTTGTATAAACTAAAAAGTTTATAAAAGTTGATTAAAAGTTAAATGATTAAAAGTTCTGTTCATCTGGATATGGTAGTGACGGCTGCACAGTAACATGAATGTACTTAATGCCATAGAACTGTATATTTTTAAAGGGTGAAAATGGGTAATTTTGCATTATATAATTTTATGACAATTTTAAAAATGGGCAGAAAAGGAAGAACCTTCAAAGAAGACCGAAAAGAGCAGGGAGGGTAAATGAGGGTTAAAAAGACAATACAGTATCATAAGAAGTGAAGAAAATTTTATGAATGAGTGGTAGTGCACTGCAGAGAAGCTGAGTGTGAAGGAGTAGAAAATGTTCTGCTGTAATGTGGTACTTCAGTTCCAAAAAGGTTTATTTTTAAAAAAACAATCTCCTTGGGAAATGGGGAATTTACAACTACAAAGTTCAAACTTGTAAAAGCCAAATTTTTTTCCTTAAAAAATTTTAAACATATATGTATTTCAAATATACACTGTATTTATAGTTGTAGCTATTGTTCTATGAATACAGCTATAAAATTTAAACAATCTTAAACAGATGCAGTATTTAATTATACCTAGTTATGGTTCAAGAGTAACTGCTTTTCTTATACACTCCGACTAATACCCTCCTTACAATAAAGCAAAAAGCCACTTGCTCAAAATAGCTATTTTTGAGGTGCAGCAGCTCTGCTTTTATCCCTTAAGTCCAAGCTGCTAGTCCCAATCGCTAATAATTCGTACTCCTTAGGACGTTTTAAACTAGGGGTTGGTAAAAAAAAAAAATATATAGCCTTCAGGTCAAATCTAGTCCACCACCTGTTTCTGTAAGTAGTTTTACTGGAACACAGCCATGCCCGCTCATTTATGTATTGTCAATGGCTGCTTGCACACTACAAGAGCAAAGTTGAGTAACTGCAACAGAGATCTTACAGGCAATAAAGACTAAAATTGTTATCTGGCTCTTTGCAGAAAAAGTGTGCCAGAGTTTTATTTATTTGTTTACTGTCTGACTCCTCCGATAAGAACATATGCTCTGAGAAGTCAGTCATTTTTTGGCCAATTATATTCATTGCCATATCTTCAGAGTTGAGAACAATGCCTATTATAGCAGATTCTTGACACATATTGCTGAATGACCAAAATTTCTAATTAAATTGCAAATGATATTATTTTTAAGGTGGAGTACTGAAAAACAACTTCTAGGGATGTTTTTTTTTGGCAACACGGTCTTGCTCTCTCACCTAAGCTGGAGTGCAGTAGTGCAAACACGGCTCACCGCAACCTCAACTTCCTGGGCTCAAGGAATCCTCCTGCCCCAGTCTCCTGAATAGCTGGGATCACAGGCACACATCCCCATGCCTGGCTATTTTTTTAAAATATATTTTGTAGAGGCAAGGTCTCACTGTGTTGCCCAGGCTGGTCCTGAACTCCTGGGCTTGCCCAAAGTGCTGGGATTACAGGTGTGAGCCACCACACCCAGCCCTCTAGGAATATTCTTCTTTCTTTCAACCATGCTCCTTCTGTAGGAATACTTCTTAATACATGGTCAGACGATTTCTATACTTAATGTTCTGTGGCATTAAGTACATTAATGTCAGAAATTGGTCACAAAATTTGTAGTTATTTTAAACGGTCTACCAGCTTGTCTACATATTTCTAATAATCTCTTATGAATATAACTTAAATCAAGCTTCAGGGTATAATTCAAACAAGCTGATAGTCATATTAAACACTTTTAAAAATCACATAAAGGCTATTGCTTTTTCAAAAAGGCTTCTTTGGCCAGGTGCGGTGGCTCACACCTGTAATCTCAGCACTTTGGGAGGCTGAGGCAAGCAGATCACCTGAGATAAGGAGTTCGAGACCAGCCTGGCCAACATGGTGAAACCGTGTCTCTAATAAAAATTCAAAAATTACCCAAGTGTGGTGGTGGGTGCCTGCAGTCCCAGCTACTCAGAAGGCTGAGACAGTAGAATCGCTTGAACCTGGGAGGTGGAGTTTGCGGTAAGCCAACATTGCACCACTGCACTCCAGCCTGGGTGACAGAGCAAGACTCCAACTCAAAAACAAAAACAAAACAAAACAAACAAAAGGGCTTCTTTTCACAGAGGAAAAGTAATACTTTAGTGTCAAAACTGACCCAGATTCAGAAGCTGTGTAATAACATCCCGTAAGTTATTTGCATATAATAACCATTACCCCTTACAGCCAAATAACTTCACCTTACTGTATGCCATTAACTGTTCAGCTAGTCTCCCCTCTGCTTCCTCTGATCATTTTCAGCTTAAACTCTAACCACAAAGCACATATTGTTTTCTATAATAAAGCCAAAATAAGTAATTTTAAGTACATAGCTGCCAAGTAAATATAAAGCAGAAAAACAAAAACAAAACTAATCATGCATCAATCCTTTACTATCTGAGCATTTCATAAAACAGTAAGAGTCATAAAACAGATTGAGAGAAATGCAAGAAGAAATCAACAATATTTTTCCTACATTTCTGCCCACACTGGCATGCTACATTAAATGTCATAAATAGCCACAAACACATTTTGTCAGCTTTGTGACTGCTATTAAACAAGAGCATAAAAGCAATTTAAACCTAAAATGCCAAACAGAAAAACATTGAGGGAAATGAACACATTCATTCAGCACTTACTGTTAGCTAGAAAACATGCTAGGGTCTTCATATAACAACCCTTAAAATTACCTTTCAAGACATTATTCTTAAGAGATAACTGAGCTCACGGAAGTTAAATAATGCAGAGTGACAAGAGTAATTAAGGGCTAGAGTGAGAACAAGGTCTCTGTTGTTCTCCACTTATATCTTTCTACCACATCAGTTTCTCCAAACAGTGGAATGTGAGATGACTTTATGTACTAGACATTTTATATTTTAATGGTTATTTAACTTGTATTAGAAAAAAGTTTATCATGTAAAATTCATTATTTCATGGATATTATTCTTTGGAACGAGGCTAAATAAAAACAATATTTTTAAAAAAGCTATTAAGTAAATGATAGAACAGGGTTATGTGCACATAGGAAAAACTCTCATGATGGTATGAACAATGAGATTTGAAAAACGCTCCAGGCAAAGAATCGCTTCCTAACAACCCATTGCTCAACATTTATTGTTTTTGACTAAAGAAAGTAAAGAGATGAATTTACAAGTAAAACTATAGACATACCTGACATAGTTTGATCAAGTTTGTGGATAAGAGACTTTTTAGCACACTCAACATCAGGACTTGGGTAATCCAAAACTTGCCTGCACCAAACTAATGGACTAACCGATTTCTGCATTGGTGTAAGTTTTTTCTTTGGTGATGAATACAGCCTAGAAGAAAACAAAAAACAAAAAAATTCCTTATTAAGCTCAAGGTTATAAAACAGAGATCCTTTTGGATAGATTTAAATTGGGGAGAAGGGAGTAAAAGTGATGAAGTATAATTTAAATCACCCACATTAATTAATGCACAGAAGAAAATTATAGTAAATCAATCAACATAAATCCAAATTTCAACTACTAAGTGAACCCAAATGAGGTATTCCTAAAGTATGTCTTTTACTAAGACTAAGAGAAAACACCTCTTTCTGTTTATTCTGTGTTCAACAGTACTTGACTAACTCCCTAAGACAGCTGTATTATTAACTCTAGCAAGGAAGCAGAAGGAGCTAAAATTCCTTGCTCTCCACCTATTTCCCTTTCCACCACATATACAAACATCTACCATTAGTGATTCATTCCTTTCAGTTAAGCAGTATCCAATTTGTACTCCTCTTTTCAAATGACAATGTGTTGGAGAAAAGCAAAACTTTAAACCCTAAATAACTAAATGTGAACCAATTATTAAATTGCTTCAGTTTCAGAAAAGAATCAAGAGACAGTATTTTATAAGCTAATAGGGAAAGAAAGTATACAGAAGGGAAAAGGTGAACAGAAAATATGGAGGCACGTACATATATTTTCTACTTTGTGTTTTTTCCTCAGGTTAGTCCAGATTATGTCAGTTGTTATTAATTTATTTCAAGTGTGACTCCATGTGAAAAATGCAAAGTTATTGATTTCTAACAAGGGTGATTTTCAAATTAAGACACTAAGTGAAATTTATGAAGCAGACAAAATTAGGCTTTGATACTGTATGTCTAGATAGTGAAAGGTTTCAATAAGGAGTTAAAAATTTCACATTTACATTAATCAAGTTAATGCAATAATATGAAGTGTTGTTTCACTGTAAATATTTAAATAAATGTATATCTACAGAACTAGAATAGACAAACTACTTTTAGTGGCAACAGTACCTTTTCCATCATTTGTCTCTTTCCCCCAATCTATAATTTAGGTCTGTCACTCACAGGCATTATTTTAGTTTTGATCAAGATCATCAAGGCTAATGGGGTAGATGACCATTTCTTTAGTCTACAATCCATATTCCTTTAAACAAAAATAGTGAAATAAAATCTCAATTTACAGAATAACTAAAAATTCAAAATGAAATCAATGGGGTTCATTCTCTTTCCAACCTAAATACTGCAAAGGTTTCTTAACAAATCTCTACCTCAGCAACACCACTTTAAAGATTATGGTAAATATTATATACTCATATCCTATGTCAGCAAATGTTTAGCAAGGTAAACCTCTATAGATGACTAATAAACAATAAAAAAAATTTTTTTATGGTATTACCACTACTCTTTCAATATGTATCTTTTTCCTACACCGATGGGATATACGTAATTTACCCACATGACTCATAAGTACTAAGTACAGAGTTCTCCCACTGCTAGCTATACAACTCCTTTTTAAAAAGTGCAAAACAGGGCTGGGCAAAGTGGTTCACACCTGTAATCCCAGCACTTTGGGAGGCCGAGGCGGGCAGAACACCTGAGGTCAGGAGTTTGAGAGTAGCCTGGACAACATGGCAAAATCCCATCTCTACTAAAAATACAAAAAATTAGCTGATCGTGGTGGCAGGCGCCTGTAATCCCAGCTACTCGGGAGGCTGAGGCAAGAGAATCGCTTGAACCTGGGAGGTGGAAGTTGCAGTGAGCCGAGATCATGTTACTGCACTCCAGCCTGGGCAACGAGAGCAAAACTCTGTCTCAAAAAAAAAGTGCAAAGCACAAAAATTAGCCAGCTGTCAGGGAGCACATCTATAATCCCAGCTACTCAGGAAGCTGAGGCAAGAGAATTGTTTGAACCCAGGAGGCAGAGGTTGCAGTGAGCAGAGATCACAATCACACCACTGCAGTTCAGGCTGGGCAACAGAGCAAGACTGTTTTAAAAAAGAAAAAAAAAAGCACAAACCTGGATGGCCTCAAAAATAATATGTTCAGTGAGTGAAGCCAAATACAAAAGAACACATATTGACACATAAGAACCCATTTATATGAAATGTCTACAAAAGTATATGGAGCAGAAAGGAGATTCGTGGTTGCCTAGGGCTAGAGGTAGGAATGGGAATGAGATTTCTTTTTAGAGTGACACAGATGTTCTAAAATTATATGGTAGTGACAGTTATGGTAACGGTTTGATCACTGTAAACATACCAAATTCACTAACGTATAATGACTTTTATGATATGTTGATTATAAGCTATGAGTAAATTTTATGGTATAAATTATATCTTGATAAAGCTGTTTTCAAAAAGTTGCAAGGTACTTTTAGCATCTTTAGAAATACAAAAACTACTACCAAATAAATGAATACAACATCAAAATTCAAAATCAACTAAAACATCACAACCACCCCTCTACCCCCAAATCCCTTATTTCTTTCCTATTTTGTTAATAGCATTCTAATTATTTCAGTTATAAAGACTACAAACTTTTAATTTAGGATCTCTCCATCTTTTTTATTTTCTACCCTTATCAATAATCTGTCACCAACACCTGCTGATCCTACCTTTATAAACTACTTTTTTCTCCCATTCCTGTACTTGCTCTCTTAATGGGGAATACAGAATGCTTCTTCCTTCCAATAGCAGATAAAAGCAATTTGTCCATACTTAGAATGATGAAAAGGGAGAAAATGATTCAATAAGCCCTGGGTACACCAAATTTCTATATCACTCTATCTTCTTATTTCAGTGTCCCTATGTACTACTATCTGAAGTCTAGAAACAAAGGGCTTTGGCTCATATGATATTGGCACAAAATTCCTTGGTCAGACAACCTTTGGTTGAGGTTTCAAAGTACATACTTCTAAATTTGCCGAAGGACACATGAGCTGAGTTGTATAACAAAACTGAATCCATCTTTAGCAGGACCGAGTTGTTTAAGCCCCTAAATTTTAAAGGAAATCCTAAATAAATCTCATTACAAATAAATATATTTGTAGTAACTATACATATAATATTCTTTGCTCATTTCTTACAAACACATGGACTTGCTCAAAATAACTTTTTCCCACTAGAAACATTTTTTTTCTCTTTGACACTTTAGAATTTCTTTAATCATAGAATATGGTTTAATCAAGAGGGACACAATTCTGATGAACATAGTGAGTTTACTGACAGTTAATGCAACCTAAAACAGGCTGAGATTTAACAAGTTTGTACTTGCTTAAAACAAACAAACATTGCTCATTATCCTATTACTACTAAAATTTACTCATGGAGGCCCAATGGGGAGCTGAGCCTCCAACCAGGCACAACAAGGTACTGGGACATCCTACTCAAACACAGATAGAATGGATTAAAAAATAAGACACAACAGTATGCTGTCTACAAAAGAAACATCTTACATTCAAATTCATAAATAGATTGAGAGTAAAAGAATGGGAAGAAACAGACCTTGCAAAAGTAACTACAAGAGCTGGAGTGACTACTGACTACTGTTAGAAAATAGACTTTAAGATTAAAAAAAAAATTACTAGAAACAAAAAGGAACATTTCAATACATCAGGAAGATACAATATTATAAATTTAACATACCTAACAAAAGCAGTAGAACTGAAAAGAAAAATAAACAATTCAGAAATTTTGTTTTGGGGTTTCAATAGCCAACTCTTAATAACTAAAAAAAGAACTACATGGAGAATCAGAAAAAATACAGGAGACTTCAGCAACCTTATCAATCAACTTTACTTAACCATTTATGAGATACTCCATTCAACAATAACAGAAAACACATTCTTTTAAATTGCACATGGAACATTCTCCAGGATAGACCATTGGCTAAGACATAAAAAAGTCTTACTGAATTTTTAAAAACTTAAATTCTTTAAAGTATGGTTTCTGACCATAATGGAATTAAATTAAAAATCAGCAACAGAAAGTAATTTTAGTAAATTCCAAATATTTGAAAATTAAACAGCATACTTATAAATAACAAAGGTCGACCTGGTTCGGTGGCTCACGCCTGTAATCCTAACTTTGGGAAGCCAAGATAGGCGGATCACGAGGTCAAGAGATTGAGACCATCCTGGCCAACATGGTGAAACCCTGTCTCTACTAAAAATACAAAAATTAGCCGGGGAGTGGTGGCACGCGCCTGTGGTCCCAGCTACTCGGGAGGCTGAGGCAGAAGAATTGCTTGAACCCAGGAGGCGGAGGTTGCAGTGAGCCAAGATTGTGCCACTGCACTCCAGCCTGGCGACAGAGCAAGACTCCGTGTCTCATAAATAAATAAATAAATAACAAATGTCAAATAATGTATCACAAGGGAAATTAGAAACTACTGTGAACTGAAAAAAAAAAAAAAAAAAACAACATACCAATATTTATGTGATGACGCTAAAAAAGTGCTTAGAGAAAAATTTGTAATTTCAAATACTTACATTAGGAAAGAAAAGAGGTCTAAAATCAATAATCTAAGCTTGAAAAATTAGACAAGAGCAAATTAAACCCAAAGCAGACTGGGCACAGTGCCTCATGCCTATAATCCTAGTACTCTGGGAGGTCAAGGCGGGTGGATCACCTGAGGTCAGGAGTTCAAGACCAGCCTGGCCAACATGGCAAAACCCTGTCTCTATTAAAAAATACAAAAATTAGCCAAGCATGGTGGCAGGTGCCTGTAATCCCAGCAACTTGGGAGACAGAGGCAGGGAGAACTGCTTGAACCCAAAAGGTGGAGGTTGCAGTGAGCCAAAATCTTGCCACTGAACTCCAGTCTGGGGAACAGAGCGAGACTCCGTCTCAAAAAATACACACACACACACACACACACACACACACACACACACACACACACACACACAAAGTAGCAAAAAGGAAGGAAATTATGAAGATTAGAGTAGAAATAAGTGAAATAGAAAATAGAAAAGTACAGAAGGAAAAGGGTTTTTTTTTTTTGAGACAGAGTCTTGCTTTGTCGTCCAGACTAGAAGGCTAGAGTGCAGTGGCATGATCTTGGTTCACTGCAACCTCCACCTCCCGGTTCAAGCCATTCTACTGCCTCAGCCTCCCAAATAGCTGGGATTACAGGCACCTGCCAGAACACCTGGCTAATATTTTATATTTTTAGTAGAGACAGGGTTTCACCATGTTGGCCAGGCTTGTCTCAAACTCCTGACCTCAAGTGATTCACTGCCTCAGCCTTCCAAAGTACTGGGATTATAGGTGTGAGCCAACGTGCGCAGCCTGTTTTTTTTTTTTTTTAAGACAAAAAAATGATAAATTTTTAAATGAGATTGACCTAGAAAAAAAGATAATGTAACTTACAAAAAAAAATAAGTAAATAAGAGAACATCGTCACAAACACTAGAGACATTAAAAGGAATATAAGCGAATATTATGAACAACCTAATGCCAACAAAATAGATAAAACAGATGAATGCCTAGAAAACACAAACTACCAAAAAAAAAAAAACTTTAAAAACTCAAGAAAGAGAGCCTGAATAGACTTATAAAATAAGCTGAATTAGAAATTTAAAAACCAGTCACGCGCGTTGAAATTATCCAGGTGTGGTGGCACATGCCTGTAGTACCCGCTACTCCAGAGGGTGAGGCAGGAAAATCGCTTGAACCCGGGAGGCAGAGGTTGCAGTGAGCAGAGATTGCACCACTGCACTCCAGCCTGGGCGACAGAGCAAGACGTCGTCTCAATAAATAAATAAATTTAAAAACCTTCCCACAAAGAAAAGTTCAAGTCCAGACGCTTTCATTTATTAATTCTATCAAATATTAAGGAAATAATGCCAATCTCACACAAAGTCTTTCAGAAAAACAGACAATGGTAAAAGACCAAATAGTTTCTCCGAAGACTGGGAACAAGGTAAGGATGTACACTCTCATAGTTTTATTAAATGCTATACTAGAGTATCTAGCCAGTACAATAAGGCAAGAAAAAGAAACTAAAGACATCCTGATTGAAAAGAAAGAAGTAAAACCATGTTTAATCACAGACATGTTGATACTGTATACAGAAAACCCTTTGTAGAACTCTTAAAAAGAAATAATATAATAAATGTGTTCTGCAAGGTCACAAGACACAAGATCAATAAGCAAAAACTCGATTGTATTTCTAAACATTATCAATAAACAACCTGAATATGAAATAGATAAAGCAATTTCATTCACAACAGCATCGAAAAGAATGAAGTACTTAGGAATAAATTGAACAAATGAAATGCAAGACGTGCACTGCAAACTATAAAATATTGCTGAGAGAAAATGAAAGAAGACAAATTAAATATATCATGTTTATAGATCTGAACACAATATTTTCAAGACGTTAACTCCACCAAATTGACCTATAGAATCAATATATCCCTAGAAAACCTCAGCAGGCATTTTTAACAGAAACTGACAAGCTGATCCTAAAGTTTATATAAAAACGCAAAGGGCAAAGAATGGATATGAATAAAACAATTTTGAAAAAACAATTTTTAATTTTGAAAATCTCTGGTCTTCCCTGCTCTTCGAATTCATCTTGTACACTGCAGCTAGTGTTTTCTCAAATACAAAACGGACTTTATTAGTATGCTTTTGCTAAAAATTCTGTGCCAGTTTCCCTCTGCCCTTAGGATGGAGATTTTTCCAATAATGATCCCTACAGCCCTTGAGACCTAACCAATGATTTAACTGTTATAGTACTTCTTTAGCTTCATTTCTCACCTTCCTCCACTACACAAATTTAAATAGCAACCATATGGAATTAATTTCTATGCCTGGAAAGCTCAACACTTTTGCTAAGTCATTTGTGCATGTTGTTCCCCTTGCAACAAAAGTCTGATTCCAGTTTTTGCTTACCCCACCCTCCCTTGTTCATCTTCACCCAGCTCCTATTTTCTACTGGGTATCAGCTTAAATGCCAATTCTTCAGGAAACCCTTCCGGAAACATCTCTAGTAAGATTGTATTAGGTGTCCCCACTATGTACAACATTGATGTAAGATGTTTTAAGAAAGTATCTTTGTAGACATTTAGATACACCCCATCAAAAAGGAAATTCTGCCCCTTACTCCCATTATTATTATTATTATTATTATTATTTTTGAGATGGAGTCTCACTCTGTCGCCCAGGCTGGAGTGTGGTCATGTGATCTTGGCTCACTGCAAGCTTTGCCTCCTGGGTTCTATTGTCTCAGCCTCCCAAGTAGCTGGGATTATAGGCTCATGCCACCACACCTGGCTAATTTTGGAATTTTTAGTAGAGACAGGGTTTCACCATATTTGGCCAGGCTGTTCTCAAACTCCTGACCTCGTGATCTGCCCACCTCAGCCTCCCGAAGTGCTGGCATTACAGGTGTGAGCCACTGTGCCCGGCCCCCTTGCCCCCATTCTAATAAGAGACTTACTTTATATTTCATTCGTTTTTGTCCTGTTTGAATTTTTTGAGTTGGTATTTATAATCTGAAAAGAGACATTTTAAAAAATGTGTTGGAGGCAATAAAAATGCTACAACATGAACTTCAAACATTATGCTAAGTAAAAGAAGCCAGTCACAAAACTGTAGCCCAGATTGTATGATACCATTTACATGGAATGTCTAGAAGAGGCAAATCTGAGACAAGTTGATCAGTGGTTGCCTGGGGATGGATAAGGGGGTGGAGAGAAGGAATGGGAAATGACTACTAACGAGTACACGGTTTCTTTTGGGTATGCTGGAAATATTCTAAAACTAAATTATGGTGATGGCTGTACAATTCTGTGAATATATTAAAAACCATCAAACACTGAAAACCACAGTACACTTTCTTATTTTTATCTATTTATTAATTTTTTTGGAGACAGTCTTACTTCATCTCCCAGGCTGCAGTGTAGTGGCATGATCTCAGCTCACTGCAACCTCTGTCTCCCATGTTCAAGCAAGTCTCATGCCTCAGGCTCCTGAGTAGCTGGAATTACAGGCATGCACACCACCCTGCTGGCTAATTTTTGTATTTTTAGTAGAGACTGGGTTTTGGCACATTGGCCAACCTGGTCTTGAACTCCTGACCTCAAGTGATCCACCTGCCTCAGCCTCTCAAAGTGCTGAAATTAAAAACACGAGACACTGCGCCCAGCCCACAGTACACTTTAAACAGGTGCATTTTATGATATACAGGTTACATCTCAATAAAACTGTTAAAATCTGATAGAAATACATTGGCCTTTTGAGATCCCATTTTTTTCCTTAGAGCAATCATTACAAAGGAACTAAACACCATTAAATACAATTTAAGTACACTGTTAAATACTGAGAGTTATCAGAATTGTAATTTAGCCCATATGTCACACGTACCTGTAAAATATGGTGATTAAAGACAACTAAGAATGTAACTATTTTTAAGTGTAATAACTTCCAGTAATATAGAAGTGTACAAATATAAAAAATAATAATCTCCCTTTTTCTACCAAAATTACACCCCCAAATTATTTACAATTTGGTGTATGTCCCTCTAGACTTTCCTTCACATTATTAATGTATGTCTACACATGGTAGACATACATTAATAATTAATGGTGAGAGGAAAGGAGACAGGAGTTACTTTGCTGAGTATGTAACCAATCACTTTTCATATTGTAGCCAGCTGAAAGTAGGCTACTGAAGGCAAGGACAAAAATGATTTAAATTTAAGATAAAAATAAAAGTTACACCAAAAGTATTAATGAAATAAATTTCTTTAGATGAAAATTTTTTATAGGCTGAGGAAAATAATCAGACTTCTACCACCTCAAAATCATCCCCCTCTACCTATTCACTGAGTAAGGTACATTCAATGCAGAACAGACGCAGTCTCGCAACATCCAAAGCATAAACCCCAACACAGACACTACACATGTTCAAATATATGGATCTGAATTAACAGTGAATAAAAAACCATGTCTATGTTTTAAAAAGCAATATGAAAACAGATAAAGGGAGCATACCAAAGTAAATTAGATCAAAGTGGCCACTTTGAGACTGTAATTTTGTTTCCATTTTTATAATGCTATCATTAAAAAAACCTTCATTACTAAAAGTTTATCTTATCTTTGGGCTGGGCAAGGTGGCTCATACCTGTAATCCCAGCTCTTTGGGAGGCCAAAACAGGTGGATCGCCTGAGGTCAGGAGTTCAAGACCAGCTTGGACAACAAGGTGAAACCCCCATCTCTACTAAAAATATAAAAATTCTCTGGGCGTGGTGGCAGGCGCCTATAATACCAGCTACTTGGGAGGCTGAGTCAGGAGAATGGCTTGAACTCGGGAGGCAGAGGTACTGAGCTGAGATTGCACCACCGTACTGCAGCCTGGACGACAAGAGCAAAACTCTTGTCTCAAAAAATAAAAATTAAAAAATACAAGTATCTTTGGTTTTACTCCCAAGCAAATATAATTTAGTAATTCTAAACCATTAGGATACATTGCTTATAATGCTTTAATAAGCTTTCTTAGTCAATGCGGTAATAGCAATTACTATAATTTATACTGCATCAAATGTTCATTAAATGTTGGGCATTGTTTCAGTATTTTAAATATAGTAGCTCTTTTAATCTTCATTACAAAATTATAAAATAGGTATTATTATAATCTCCATTTTACAGATGAGGTCACTGAGACAAGTGAGATATGTAACTTGTCCAAAGTGGCATAGCTATTAAATGGCAAAACTAAAATTGCTCCAGAAGCAGTATTCTTAAATATTATACTTTACTGCCTAATAGCATTGCTAAAGAGAATATAAAAGATTCCTAAATTAAATTTAATAGGGCCAGGCATGGTGACTCACATCTGTAATCCCAATACTGTGGAAGGCTGAGGCAGGAGGATCACCTGAGGCCAAGAGTTCAAGACCAACTTGAGCAACATAGTGAGACACTGTCTGTACAAACGTTTTTTAAAAACATCAGTCATGCATGGTGGCAAGAGCCTGTAGTCCCAACTACTTGGGAGGTTGAGGTGGGAGGACTGCTTGAGCCCAAGAGTTCAAGGCTGCAGTGAGCTACGACCATGCCACTGCACTCCAGCCTGGGCAGCAGCAAGAAACGCTGTCTCTTGAAACAGAAACAAACAAGAGACTTCAATATAGCAATCATTCTAATAGCCACAGTGCTCCCTGCTCTTTTCTCTTAAGCCTCACCAATTATAAAATATAAAGTTTCAATCAATCCCACCTACTATTACAACCAAAAATCACAATTAAATTAAGAAAAACATATTCAATTCAAATATATAATGTCTTTTTGAATTTCTAGATTGATCATAGTGCTATTTTACCATTATATTTGACCCATCAGGTGAGTAAAAGACATATAATACTATATTTATATAAATATATATAATATGTTCTTCTGGTTTTTAGAGAAATATCAAAAATATTATCAATAATACTAATAATTATTAGCAAGGCAAACTCAATAAAGTTTTAGAACAGAGCTATTTCCAAGAACTGAAGCAATGTTAGTTGCAGGGTAGGATATATGTGTATATAAACAGTTACGTATGACAGAACACAAAATAGCATGGTTCAAAAAACAGTGCAAAGCAAGCAGAGTAAACTGAAGAAAAGCTTTTAAAGAAGTGATTTCAAACTTTTAGAAATAGCAATCAAGCTTTCATTTTCATTTCATGACTCACTTTATTCCTATTCCAGTATGGCATGGGTTTTTTTAATTTTAAGAGAATCAAAACAATTTTGATATTCCTTGCAGTGTCACTAAACTTGAGGTTGAGAATTAAGTCTTTAAAGAACAAACCTTCTAGTGCTGAGCCATAAGCACCTGGGAATGCTGGGAAACACTAATTACAGTGAGACCAACCTAGACTGCATCAATCAGAAATTGAGTTGCTTCTTTTTGAGAGAAAACATCCGAAAGACCTGGAGTCTCAAACTACTCCAGACTCTGCAAATTGTGGCAATAGCTGCAAGACAGTCTTATGCATACTAATACAGATATTTTCAGCTACAATTGCATATATAGATAGCAATTACTAACACGAAAAGTTTTTAGTCCATAGAAAACATACATGGGTATATGTATGGATATGTACATATATAATATATACATACAATCATTACATACATATGTAATCCACGCAATTTCTTTTAGTATGCTTTGCTTTTTAATGGCTAAGACAGGACCTTAATCATAGAAACCACGTTAGTTCCTTGCTAAAACGTCATAATTTTAGCAAATGATATATTCTTCAAATCCAAGATAGTACTAATGCATACTGCTATAATATAGCAACTTATTTTTTTTTTGTCAACTTAATAATTTAGGTTTAAAAAATTAACACTTTTTCATACTGTTGATAAAGCATCTACAAATAAATTATCTTGGAAAAGATACAGGAACATAAAGTTTGAATCCACAAAACACGGATAATGAAGGTTTATTAATACAGTAAATATTAAAAAATTATCACCTCAGAGAATTTTCTATCTGCAGTATTCCTATAGGTTCTAAAATTAGTTTGAGTCATAATAAAATTAAAATATTTTACCTACTTTGTGAAATTATGAACCAGATAAGAATGAGAAAAATCTAAAGATATATAATTAGATATAATCTGTATTTGTATATTTATAAATATATAAAAAATATATATATTAAATGTGTTTAACCTCAACAACATAAAGTGCTAAAGAAAGTTTAACAGTATTTTTATGATACATGCCAGAGTAGGAGGTAAGAGAGAAGGGTATACTGTATTCTGCTTACAGAACTAAAGTTAATATTTAAGAATACCAGCCTAGACATTCTCTTCCTTTTTTCTTTTGAATTATATAGAAAGATAAGAATTGATATGTGAGTATTCCTGAAGTATACTGTATTCTGAGATGGTCAGAAAACACAAAATACACTTGGGGGAAAGAAGGAATAGTATTAGTAGAATTCACATAGTCCTAGAGAAAACCTAATCTAATCCTCTATTGTTAGAATTTGTAATTCTGTGTATATTCACAATTTGCATATAATTTTATAACTGTCTTCACGTGGGATTCTAAGCTTCTTAAGAACAGGAATAAGAATATTTCGCATCATCCCTTATGCCTCCTCAACCCCAAAGAAAACTTCCTGGCACACAATAAAAAAGGAACTCAAGGAAATAAGTATGAAGAATTCGAAAAAGAACATGGCATTTTTTTTCCTGAAATACTAGAACTTTTAGGTTTAAAAAATTAACACTTTTTCATACTGTTGATAAAGCATCTACAAATAAATTATCAATTTTTTTTAAATGTAAAAAAATTTTACATTTTTTCTTAGTCCTAACCATTTGGTTATCAGTTATAAGATCAGCTGAATCAAATTTTTATTATTTTAATTCATATCATTTCATCATTTGTTCCTTTCAAAATACCCGCAACAGGCCGGGCACAGTGGCTCATGCCTATAATTCCGGTACTTTGGGAGGCAAAGGGAGTAAGATCACCTGAGGTCAGGAGTTTGAGAGCAGCCTAGCCAAGATGGCAAAGCCTCGTCTCTACCAAGAAGACAAAAGTTAGCCAGGCATGGTGGTGGGGATCTGTAATCCCAGCTACTTAGAAGGCTGAGGCAAGAGAATTGCTTGAACCAGGGTGGCAAAAATTGCAGTGAGCTGAGATTGCACCAGTGCACTCCAGCCTGGGCAACAGAGCAAGACTCAGCCTTAAAAAACAAAAAACCCATAACCATTCACCAGGATCTCTCTCCAAAGTGACAGTAATCAAATTATCCCAATTTCTGTAAGAGGCTAAGTTTAACCTATTCTCTAATCCCTTAACTTTTTCCCTTTCCCATCAGTTTTTTCTGTATCACTTGTTTAAATTATAAAAGCGAGAACTTGATATTTCTGGTCATGTTGACACCATACCCTAAGTATCCTTTAAGGCAATCATTCTTAACTTGTGGTAATTTTGCCCTTAAAGGACACCTAGTAATGTCTGGAGACACTCCTGGTTGGCCAGGAATGCTGCTGGACATCCTACAATGCACAGAACAGCACCCACAACAAAGAGTTATCTGACCCAAATGTCAAGGTTACAAAATTCTGCTTTGAGATTAACCTTACAATAGTGTTAATAAGATCAAAATGACATTTTTCAACAATGTGAATTTTTTTAAGAGGAACTAAACAATCTTGAAACCAAAATGATATCTACTATTTCCTTCTTAGGTAAATGACCTAATCTTTAATGATTTAGCTTGATGTAATGGTTTTCATGCAACATATTTTAAGTAGTTGGTAGGAAATGGATATAGTATCACTGTGGCCTCAATACTCTGGTTTGAATTCAATGCTTTGGTTTGAATACTTCAGGGCACAAGAGGTGGACATCAACCTCAGAGGCTGTTTTCTAGCCAATAAAGGTAGCTCTGACTTGTGTTCTCACCTATATACTATTGCCACACTAACCTCTCCAAAATGCTTTTGTTAAGAGCATTCCAGTATTCAAAAACTCTCTTCCTAGATTTCACAGGTCATTCACAGGATGATCTCCAACTCAATGACTCAACTTTATTTCTCACTTGTTTCCTAACAAATGTCCCTTTAGTTAAGTATCTTCATAGGTCTTTTCTCTACCCTATTCAAATGTATCACTCGCTCTTTTCTCCATGCTTGATTTTCTCACACAGCAAAAAATATCTTTCCATCTGCAGCCAAATCCAAAGTCCCAGCTCTCACATTCAAGCCCACATAAACATTTCTTTTAGAAAATATTATTAGTTTCAGAGAGAACAGAATTGTGTCCATTCTGTCTCCTAGCCAAACTCTGAACACCTTGAAAGCTTATGTTCCACTCAGTAATTTAAACAAATATTTATACAGCAGTTATCACTGGACAGACATGATGTTCGACAGAAATTTGAAGATGAATTAAGATAAAACTAGATTACTATACCTCACATAAAAGTTGTTAGCCTCTCACTCACAGGCTGCGCTGCCATCAAGACCTCATCAAATTCCAAACCTCCAGATTCAGGTTTCTAGGATTCATCATTTTTTTTTAGGTTTTGCTTTTTAATCTACTCCAGATCAGTCCTAAGTATAACTAATGGCAAATAAGAATTTGACTGTACAAGATTCATCATCTCCCACTCAGAGGAGAAATGAGCAGGCCCACTCAAAAGATAAAAGCATTCACAGTCTAAAATTACTAAATATTCTTTCTGTATCTACTAAATAGGTATTAGCAAAAACACTCGTTAGTCTGATTATCACTATAAAATACAGTACTGATTAGGTATTAAATGCATACTAAAAGCCTAACTTGGTAGCCATCTATTAAATCCCATTCCTCAAACTTCACTGCAGTCAAGAGTCACAGACTTAGCCTGGCCCACTCCTGCTTCTCATTCACACTTTTCAAATAAAATAAGCCTCAGGAGCCACACATAATTGGGTACTTTCTTACTCTCTTACAGAGGAGTAGAAGCTCCTGAATGGAGTAGTGTAGCGATGTGTGGGGGAGAAGTTTCAGTTCTAGTACACTGTAGAAGTGGGAGATGATTTGATTCATCCTCATGAATTCTAAATCTGATTTTTAACTAAATACAACTTCCTTGGTCTTATCTTTACAAATATTTTCAAAAATTTCTTATCTTTTACTGTGATACTACATTATCTTGCATCTACTATTCTTCACATTTCAAAGAGATATAATCAATTATTTTTTCCTCTGGTCTTTAATTTCTATTTTATTCCAGAATTTGAGACCTTTCCCAGATCAAAGTAAACTGTGTTTCGCATTTTCTGAGCCACTCCTAAACACCTAGTTTAAAGCCTTCCTCTTAAGCTAGTTTGTCCTAAAGTCGTTCACTTCCTCCATAACTTGGATACCAAAATGAAAGATCCCAGAAGATATGATTTTGAGTAAACGAAAGAGGCGAAATAACTTATTATTAACAGAGCCTTAAAACCTATATTCTTTTACAAATTCATCTTTGCTACAGAAAATTAACCCAACAGGAGTCACATACAATGTACTCTGGCTAATACAGATAATTACCACAAGGAATAGTGTATTCAGGTAACACAAACCATTTATATTAAGAAACTACTTAATTCTGCTGTTTACTGCCCAAATTGTCTTTTTAAAAGATGATGTCAAAATTACATGAGTTTATATCATTATGGGTATATTCCTAGTGAAAGGGTAAGGAGGCAGGGGTCTGTGTAAGTGGAGGTAGAAGGCAAATAGTCTTTTTGGGCTACCAAGGTATCAGCATCAGGTTCCCTGGGCAATTTAGCATAAGAATTTGAATATAGGGTGGCCTCAAAGATGGGACTGAGGAGCATTAGCAGCATCAGTGATCGAGAAGGCTCACAGGATGTAAGCTATACAACTTTGGGGTTCCTTATCTGATATTCCTAAAACCAAAGTTGTGTTTTCCATGAAAATAGACTACATGATTTATTTAGGTAGATCTGATAAATGTTTTAATAGTTACACTGTGGAATTTAATTTTTTAAATGCAAAGTTAAGAACAGGAACAAGAAGCATTCTAAACCACTATCCAGTTCAATAAATGTTTTTTTTGCCCAATTAAATTGTTAAATTTAAGACAAACAAGAATAACAGATCATAAGATCACATACATGCCTTGGGTTCCAATTCTATCAAAAATATACTATCATCATAGCGTAGTGCTCCACCTATGGGAGGTACTCAATAAATGAAACCATATTTATTGAAGCCAAAATTTATCCACCTGTGATACATAACCTTGCTACCACTAACTAACAAGGAAAACTACCATTAAGTAACAAGGCTTTTAATATATCATGTTATGATCCCTACATGATCACAGAGTAATGAAACTGACTTAAATTTTATCAACAGGATTTTTTTTTTTTTTTTTTTTTTTTAAAGACGGGGTTTCACCATGTTGGTCAGGCTGGCCTTGAACTCCGGACCTCAGGTGATCCACCCGCTTTGGCCTCCAAAGTGCTTGGATTACAGGCGTGAGCCACCACGCCCGGCCTCAACAGGATTTTTTTAATTATAAAAGCAACTAGTTCATATTAGAAAACTTGGAAATCGCAAAAAGTACAAAGAAGTCTAAAACGAAGTGCTTCTGTAATCCTATGAAACAGAGCCATGCCAGTATTTTGGTTAATTTTAAAACTTATTTTATCCAATGAAATCTGCAAGCAAAAAAAACAACTTATTTTGAAAATCAGACAGTGTATCTAGACAGTGTTTTCTTCCTTAATTCATCGTGGGAAAGTACAAATTCAATACAGCCATTATTCAAAATCTGTGTGAAATATTTCATCTGTAACTGGAGTAAAGGTCATGCAAGAAATTTGGTCTCATTATTTTATAGTTTCACCTCGTGTTAACCTAACATCATTGATACTGATTTTTTTTTTTAATTTTTTATTTTAAGAGACACAGTTTATTTATTTATTTATTTTAACGAGACAGGGTTTCACCATATTGTTTAGGTTGGTCTCAAACTCCAAACTGCAGGTGATTCGCCCGCCTTGGCCTCCCAAAGTGCTGGGATTACAGGGGTGAGCCACCGCGCCTGGCCCAGACCAGATATTGATTTCATTTAAATTAAATTAATGGAACTGAACTCTTACTATACTGTGGTCCTGTTCAGAAATATAAAGATGAATGATACTATCCTCCTGCTTATATTGCTCATAATCTAGACTACACAGACCAAAGTACAAGGTGGTTGTGTTAAATATACTCTAAAAAAGGATAAATAAACAGTGATAGGTTAACATTGAAGAGGAAGTAAACCAAGTTAAAAATTCTGGAGAATTTCACAAAGGAAAGAAAATCTGCATTGTGCCTGAAGAATAATTAAAATTTGGGTGAGAGGAGGAGGAGAAAAAAGGGATAAAGATCAAAAGCCAAACGGCATAAATGTTCAGGAAGGTTCTGACAAAAGCAAGTAAATCTAGGAAAAAGGTAAATTAGCACTGGACTGCTGAGAACTTTTAAGTATCTTGCTAATTCATTTTCATTCACCAGGCATGATAATGACTTCTAATAGTTTTCAAAATTCAAACCTACCCTCAAGAGGAAAACAACTGGCCATTACTGAAGATATTCAGAGAAATGTGCCACAGACTTAACAGGAAAACATCCATGATGTTTCCACTGCTAAAGATCTCTTCACACTTAAGCTTAGCACGTTGTGTTGAAGGTATCCTTTTTTTTTGGGTGGGGGGGAGGGAGGCGGAGGGAGTCTTGCTCTGTCGTCCAGGCTGGAATGCAATGGCATGATCTTGGCTCACTGCAACCTCTGCTTCCCGGGTCCAAGCAATTCTCCTGCCCCAGCCTCCCAAGTAGCTGAGATTAGAGGCAACCCCCACCACGTCCAGCTACTTTTTTTGTATTTTTAGTAGAGATGGGGTTTCACCATGTTGACCAGGCTGGTTTCAAACTCCTAACCTCAAGTGATCTGCCTGCCTTGGTCTCTGAAAGTGCTAGGATTACAGGCGTGAGCCACTGTGCCCGGCCTGCCTTGAAGGTATCTTAGGCTCCCATGCAGACTGTCAAAGAATTAACATTTAGAATTCACCAAATTCAACTTTTTTACTTCTTTGTAATATCGTCTATCACAGGAGCATTCAGCAGTCTTTTGAAGGTTATTTCCAACAATTTTAGGGTAGTCCATATCATCCAAAAGCAGCTCTATTAGAAAATTCTTCTTTCTACTAAATCAAAATTTGCCTGCCTCTAATTCATACCTATTAGTCTAGTGAAGAGTTATGTAAGTAATAATCTTTACTATAGTTCTTCAAATATTCAAAAAGTTCTCTTCCCCAAGCTAAATATCTACAGCCTAAATAAATCAAGATCAATTGTTCTTCCTCAGACTTGACTTTTAGATTTGGTGTCAATCTCAATTTCACTTTATTAGCTATATGACTTTGGGTTTAGCTTCTTTTACCGTAAAATGGGAATAATATGACACATTCTACCACAATATGTACGGTGAAGACATAATGCTAAATGAAATAAGCCAGACACATATTGTATAATTTTACTTATACAAGTACCTAGAGTGGTCAAATTCATAGACACAGAAAGTAGAATGGTAGTAGTCAGGGGCTGGGGTCCATGGGAACAGGGAATTACTGTTTAATGGGTACACTGTTTAAACTGAGGAAGATGAAAGTTCTAGAGATGAATGGTGGTGATGATTACACAACAATGTGAATGTACTTAATGCCACTGAACTGTATTAAAAATTAACATGGTAAAATTTTGTTACGTATATTTTACAATAAAAAGAATAATAATTACAACTCCAAATTGTACATATTAGATGATTTAACATGTGTAAAGGAGCTGGGCATGATGGCTCACACCTGTAATCCCAACACTCTGGGAGGGTGAAGCACGTAGATCACTTGACCCCAGGAGTTCCAGACCAGCCTGGGCAACATAGTGAGACCCTGCCTCTACAAAACATAAAAAATAAATTAGCCAGGCATGGTGTCACACGCCTGTGGTCCTAGTGACTCAAGAGGCTGAGGTAAGAATCATTTGAGCCTGGGGCCTGGGGGGGAGGACCAGGGTCAAAGCTGTAGTGAGCTGTGGACTGTACCCCCACCCCTGGTCCACAGAAAATTTGTTTTCCATGACACCGGTCCCTGGTGCCAAAAAGACTGGGGACTGCTGTCTTGTGCAACGCTTGGCATATACAACATGGGTACACCATAGCAACTGTAATACACTTTTATCAACCATGGGGCCCTGCTTGACCAAATTCTATTTTTTAAGAATGTGGCATTATCACGTCTCTCAGTGTTCCCAACACTGTGCTGCACACAGGTGCACTAATTATTTGTTTCATTAAAGAAAAAAAATTTAAAGCCATTTTAGAATGACTGGAAAACCACTGCTAACAAGGGAATAGAGGGCAAGGCATGGTGGCTCCTGCTTGTAATCCTAGCACTTTGGGAGGCTGAGGTGGGCAGATTGCTTGATCCCAGGAGTTCGAGACCAGCCTGGGAAACATGGCAAGACCCTGTCTCTTTAAAAAAACAAAAGGGGGTTGGGGGAATACAAAGCTTATTAGATGTATAACTTCTGATTCATCTAACACACACACATATGCAAACCACATTACTTTTAAGTAACATCTCCTTGGTACAGAAGAGTCTAGAAAACATGAAACTTCCCAAGATGTTAGTATGTTAATCAGTGAATGCCTGTAGGACTATTCATATAAGTGGTGATAATTACACAAACTGCTTTATTAACTTAGGCTTATCAAATCAAATTACTGACAAAATTTTACCAATGGCCCTCTACAAAAAGCATACGTCATGTAATAAACTCTCAGCAGTGAAGAGCCACGTGACAAAAAAGAACAAAAACCACATACCTACCTGGCTCTGAATTGGGACATTTATCAACAAAGGTTACTGATGAGAAGTCAGTATGAGTTTTTTTTAATTTTTTTTTTTCCTTTATTTTTTTTTTTTAGAGACAGGGTTTCACTATGTTGGCCAGAATGGTCTCCATCTCTTGATCTCGTGATCCGCCCACCTCAGCCTCCAAAGTGCTGGGATTACAGGCGTGAGCCACCGCGCCCGACCCAGGATGAGTTTAAAGTGTCTTCATAAACCTAGGATAAAACTGATCTAGCAAACCAGAATGTAGCTTGAAATGGGCTTAGGTATAGCACTCCATATTTTGGAAAAAAACAGAAATTTTATCCCTAATATCATGGTGAACACAGGCATGATCAAAAGTCTGGATAAAAGGAAATATAATAATTTCTAAAGAGAAAAATAAGCAGTGTCTACAAAGTCCAGACCAAATTGATTCTTTGCAAAATTCAAAACTGGATTAAAAAAAGTTTGTGAGCTGGGCGCGGTGGCTCACACCTGTAATCCCAGCACTTTGGGAGGCCGAGGCGGGCGGATCACCTGAGGTCAGAAGTTTGACACCAGTCTGGCCAACATGGTGAAACCCCGTCTCTATAAAAAAATAAAATAAAATAAGTTTGTGAAGTTAAGAAAGGAAAAGTGGATACATCAAATGCTAGCTAGAAGACTTACCATGAACAAGTCCAACCAAATCAACTGCAATGGCTATTTTAATAGGTTATTAATAGTAATGTAGTATTCTTCACCTTAGGTAAGAATCTTGTAGGCACACAAAATCTTACATAATAACCCCCAAAATGTCATATGGGCCTGACAATGATAGAATTAGTAGTTACTGATCAACCATAATCTGTGTTTATCAATGGACTGGCATTAATATAGAGTGAGTCTAGCTGACATGCACACTCAGGGTAATTTACTGCCAATTTAATATTTTTATCAACAATGTGAATGAAGACATAGTAGGTATGCCTACCAAATGTAAAGACCAAATAAATCAGAAAGGATATTAAATGTCTAAATAAAAACAAAAGAAAATTTGAAAGTCCATATTTAATCTAAAAAATAAAAATAAATAAAATAAGAGTCTTATATTTAAGCTTAAAAAAATTCACCACATAAAAACAAGGTTAGGAAGACTCAGTACAACATCTTATGTATAAAATATACAGGAGAGAAGTTGATACTTCGGGCTCATATTAAGCATAAGTAACCGAAGTTAAAACTGTCAATGAAGTATTTGGTTAAAAAAAAAAAAGTATTATAATGAAATCATTATGCAAAAAAAATAAAAAAATAAAAACAGCATTTGGTTCATACGCACCACACTCTCCGTCTGGTCAAATATCATATAAAATGCTGGGTACAACTTTGGGAACCATGTATAATGACAATGAGCAATTTAGAGTTAATTTAAAAAAATAACCACGATTGAAGGATCAGAGAATTACATTAACTAAGGAATGATAAAACAAACTGGGATTATTTACTCTGAAGAAGAGAAGGGAATGCTCACAGTGTATAGCAGGGAGAAAGGATCCGCAGTGACACTACAGTAGTCTTCAAGTATGTGAAGAGGCCATTCATAGGAAAAGGAGATTATACTTGGAAAAAGCAAAATACAGTGGGAACAGCATAGGCTATGATATATAAAGTCCTGGATTCAAATCCTGCTGCCATCCTTTATTGTGTGTTATTTGATGCTTGGAGAGAGATTAGTTTTCTTACCTAGAAAATGATACCTATCTCATAAATGTATAAAATTAGAGGCAAAAAATACTTACAAGCTGCGTGGCACAGACTGACACAATGTGATATATAATGATGTTAGTTCTTGTCCCTAGACTTTGCTGAGTTATTCTAGAACACTGTTTGTTTCAAAGTGAGAATTGCAACTCATTAATGGGTCACAAAATCAGCTTAGCTGGGTAGTAACCATGATTTTTTTCTAATGAAACAGAATACAATGGAAAATATCAAAGCCTATCACTTGTAGAAGTAATAATTTTGTGAAACTTTTGCTTCAGTTATTCATATACATGTGAATTCTAAATGATGAGTTAAAATGTATTTCTTATCATGAAGCTGGGTCCAAAAAAAAAAAAAAAAGGTGTGAAAGTGACTCCTGTAGAGCACTGTTTTCTATGTGTGTTCTATAAGATACTACTAGCTCCTTGGGAGCTCAATTAAGTTTAGGACCAAACCATACTCCCTAGAGAGTTACTATGTTCAAAACACATTAGCATCTCCAAGAGCCCGGCATTAAAGAAAACTGTTTATTTTTGTTGAACCCAGTTTTTCCCACATTTATTCAACCCCGGAACCCAACCACTTTTTTTCTACATAGCACTTATGGACATCTTCAGAACTAGCACATACTTGGGAGGAATTTCAAGTGTGGAACGGCATTCCACATCCAAGGAATTTCATTCCTTTAGATGAAAAAGAAAGTGCAACAGCTAGAAGTTCAGAAGGTAGATTTTTAGCTTGCTAAGAAAAAATCGACTTTGAATCTTCCTGCCACTGACATCCACCCCCTACAATTTTACCCTAAACACATACCCCAATGCATTTTAAATGATTTATCCAACTTTCAGTTCACACAAATCTCAGGAAAAATATATGACATCTATAATATCAAGATATGAAGCTAGGATCAAAGCAGTAAGCAGGAATCATCTAGTCAAAAGAAACTCCAGGCATAGTATTTAAGGAAGACTTGCTTTACCTTAACAAAGCTCATGCTCAGAAACCAAAGCAGCCAAAGACTTAATCGGCTTCTCCAAGTGGACTCAATGTGTTCTAATAATACATAATCTAAAATGGGCTGATGAGTGCAGCTAATCCTCATTATTATGAGCATCATTATTATCATCACTTGCAAGAGGCATGTGACAATATTTTCATGATTCTGGGTTCTCTTCAAGTGCATACATACCCAGGATTCCTTTGGGAGAATGCAATTTCACATTTATATCAAAAACTGTCACTACCACAGTCAGTTCTAATAACATTTGATATCACGTGGTAATAAAATAAAGCTTTTCATTAAATACTCAAGAGTACTTCTGTTACTCAAATCTTCTAACTGGGAGTCACAAATACCTCCGACTGTGCTCCTGTAGCTGTCAGAGCATAAAATGCCCTTCCTGCTCTTTCATCACTGACAGACTCCAAAGTCACCTCCTGCTCAAAGTCTGGTCCAACTACTTTGGACTACTATTTTCTTCCCAGTTACAGAGCACGGTCAGTACTTTTTGTTCTATCACTCTTTCGGTAGTTCATTGCACACTTTCCAGTTTATTTAACTGCGTAAAACTTAGTTCTCAACAAAACTATAATTGCCTTATGAACACGTGTCAACACAATCTTCAGCATCTCCTACATCATCACGTAAAAGCTCACAAAATATTTCTTGATATAAATAACTAGGCTTGAGAATAGTAGCTAGTTTTAGAGTTTACTATATGCCATATCCAGTGCTAAATGTATACATGGATTATCTTACTAAATTTTTGTAACTGTATAGCGGTAAATGCTATTATTTTCTCCATCAAATAGAAGAACAAAGTGAGGCTCAGAGTAACTTGCTCAAGGTCATACAGTTAGTAAGTGGCAAAACCAGGGCCTGAATCCAGGAAAGCTCTTAACTAACCTCAGAACACTGCAAAGTTCCAGCCCTGCAATACCAGAGTATTTCACTAAATTAGAAGTTTTAATTTGAACAGAGCAGAGACATTTTAGCTAAAAGTTAAAACTTAAAAAAAAAAAAAAAAACGAATTAAGAGAAGGAATTTCCCACAGACATCTTAATGAGGGGGAAAGCCTCCCATGTCCTTTCTATTTACGAAAGTGATTATTAAGGTGTGGATCACAATTTCATAAAGAAGTAGCTTATGACAATACAGCTTTGGTTTAATATTTTAAAATAGGACTCTTTTTCTCTGCCCCTAGGAGGACATGGAAATGAAAGATGGATGTGATAACTGTCAATTCAGCGCTATGCAAAACGCCTGACTCAATTCTTGTTTTAGAAAATAAGAGCCAGGGCTCTTGTTCCACCCTTGACTTTTCACACAAAGCAGCACCTTCCTCTGCCCTCTTCACACAAAGCAAGCTTTACCCCACTACCCAAAGCGGGGGTGCTGATCCACACGGTCTCCCCATACCCGACAGAAATGGGTCCCACACACTAACCATTGCATGGACGGTAGACGACTTCGGTCTGGCCCCGACCTCCCGCACTTGGTGATAACTCATCAAGCAGAGCCCTCCCCTACATCCAAAATGCCCAGGGCCACCATCCGAAAGCCAGTATCTTACACAAAGCAGTTTCCCAATTTCGACTCCTCCCCAGGCGAATAGCCCTTCTCAAGCTGCGCCAACCAACAAACCCCAATAGGATCCAGCACCCAGAGTGTCCACAAGCCAAAGAACGAGCTAAAACCTTGTTACCTGCGCACGCCTCGAACCCCCAACTCCAGCTGACCTTCCCTCTGCCAAAGCAAAATAGTCCCCACCGGAGAGCGGACCCGGTTACACAAAGCGAGGCGCACGACCAGAAGGACCCTCAGAAGACGCTCTCCGCCCCCGGGCCCGTCTCCGCCCAGCTCCGACCCCGCGCCCCGCGCTCACCAGCTCTCCTCCTCCTCCTCCCAGCCTGACAAACGCTCCAGCTCGTCGGGCCGCAGCGGCTCCACCTCGTCCAGCAAGCTGCCCTCGCCCGCCGCCAACAAGGAGGTGGCGTCCCGCAGCTCTTCGCTACTCGTCCGCCTCGGGCCCGACCCGGCCCCGCCGCCAGACTTGGCGCTGAGGCCCAAGGGGAAGCCCCGAGGAGACGCCGCGCCAGAGGAGGGAGTGGACGCGCCGGCCCGAACCGGGCTGCCGGGCCCGAGAGAGCCGGCGCCCTGCACGGCCCCCGAGCGGCTTCTCAGCTGTTCGTTCTGCTTCTCCAGCTTCTTCACCAGCTCCTGCAGCTTTCGCACCTCCTGGTCCGCGTTCACGTTGGAGTTAACGTCCTCCATCCCGGCCCCGCCGCCTCAGCCGCCCGCTCGCTCTCGCAGCGACAGGGAAAGAGCCGGAGGAAAGAGGCGTCGCCGCCACTCACTCTAGCCGAGGCGCCGGCATATAGCAGGACCAGGCCCCACCGCCAGGGTCCCTCCAGCTCGGGTTCCAAAGCGCCGCTGGCCCCAGCCAAGCTGCCTCATCTGCGCCGGCTCCGGGATTGGGGGAGGCGGCGCCAATATCCGGCCTCTGCCGCCATCTTCCCTCCGTCCCTCCGCCTCCCCGCGGTCCGGCCCCGTCAGTGACCTCAGAGCGTCGGGGGTGGACTCGATCGCCCGCGAGCGCTGAGAGGACCCGGCGCCCGCTCGCGGCGGGGCGGGGCCACGGACGGGGCCTATGGGGCGGGGCGGGGGCGTGAGGGGGCGGGGTTTAGGCCGGAAGGGGCGTGCCGGCGGATGTGGGACGCGGCTGGGCTGGCTAGGGAGGGTCTTTGCAGGCCCGTAGGCGAACGGAAGGCTCGGTGCGGGCGGGGTTGAGGTGGCGCATACGGTCCTCGGTCAGCCCCGCCTATTGATCTGAGCGTTTGGGACCCGCGGGCCCGTCTCGCCTCTACTCCGGGCCGGATCTCAGTGGGCGCTCAGCCCAGCCGTAGAGAGACGCTTTACTTTGTTCAGCAAATATTTAATCGATGCCTACTTTTAACTGGGGATTGTAACTGGGGATTGTCTCGGCTGGCGGGAGCCTCAGAGACTGCCTGTGTCCTGTTTCTTTTCCTGAAAATAAGAAACCCCAGTTTCAGACAGTTAAGAGAGTTCTAAAGTCAAATAATCATATCTTGAGTGCTTCCTACTGGCCAGACACCGTGCTAAGCACTTTTAAAGGCGTTACCTCATCCGTTTAAACACATTTTTCCCGACTTAGATAGAAACCACTACTTTACTGCCTTTCTCCGTTTATTGACTCACAGGCTGCTCTTTGGATCAAGTGTGTCTTCACTTTTTAAAAAGTTGTGTATGAAAAGCACTTAAGCACGGTGACAGATACTGAAGGATCCAGAAAATAGTATGAATGTGAAGTCTGCCTTTATAATGTGACAGCAAACCCAAACAAAACTTAAATGTTTTGATCACATTCGTTGGTCTTCAGATGTCGGTTGTGAACTGCTTTGGCTTGTGTTTTCAGCTGCCAACCTCCACCCTAAGCTTAATAACAGTGATGCGGCCCTATTACACCTGGGTGTGGACGTATGCCGTGACTGACTTGCTTCTACCCTTTAGTTTTCCTAGTGCCATATTTTCCTAGCGTAGAATATCCTGCCTGCCATATATGATTCCTTATCTTAAAACCCATACTCACTCATTCAAGAAACCTCTTCCTGACAATTCCACAAAGATCTAATTATTCTAGCGTATTCTAGCACTACCTGATCAATAGTTCTCAACAGGTGTTTGCACTTTTTTAAAAATTGCATTTTTTCGAGGAGGGTGAGACAGGAGATAAAATTTTAAAAAACAAAATAAAATAAAATAATTTAAAAATTGCATTTTTTCTAGGAATTATTTTTCATTTGTTTTTGTCTGTTCATTTGATTTAAGGAGACCATTTTTTCATACCAAGTCTAGTACACTGATACAGTGGACACTCAATACTTGGTTTGTTGAAAGTTAGGTAGACTAAGTTCTACTAAAACCAGGTAGTATTTATTCGTAGCAAAAAACTTACTGTGTTAAAAGTTTGCTGGCTAACTATAAGTCAAGTATTTTTCTAGCTATACAGACCTAGTCAAAGAATGTGATTGTTTGCTAACATAATTGTCAAGTAATATTTATTATCCATGTAATGAACATCTACATATTATTGCTGTTTCTGACCAGTCTATGAACTTTTCTGCCAGGGGGTTTAAAATCATGACTACTTCCAGTATAGCAGTTTTCACTTGCATTCAGTGCTTTGTAAAATAGATTCCAACTAGTCAGTTTCTCTAAGGGGAACCCTTTAAATATACTCTTTGAAAAGAGTAGTTCACCAGACCTTATGAAGTGAGTGCTAATGTTTGTAGGGATAGAAAAGCTTGTTGTAATGTGGAACAATGAATTAAGAATCAGAAAGCCTGGTCGGGTTCTAGCTGTAACATAAATGCACTTGACCTTGATCGCTGGTCTTGTAATCTCTGGTCCTTAATTTACTTTGGAATGCGTAAGTTGGAGGATCTGCAGTATCTCTTCCAGGACCAAAAAGTAAAGGATTCTGATGAGTCCTCATGGTTGCAAAACATAAGAGTAAATATATTTAGATATATAGAGAAGTTCATAGCACATACATATACTTGGATTTTTAAATTATATTGCCTTACTCAATGTCTTACCTTTTTCATTCAATAGATATTGAGTATCTAGTATGTGGCAGGCATCAATCTAGGTATTTGGATGTTTAATAGACCTCTTGAGTATAAGACAACTTTCAGTTCATACACATGTGATGTGGCAAGGAAAATGGCTTCAGCCAGGCTAAAATGTAATGGCTTCTCAGGCTCACAGGCTACGTGCAGGCTCACAGGCAACATGATAAGGAAATACAATTAATCAGGCCAACACCAGGTGCAGACACCAGCCTCATTTCAATGGAATTCAAGAACTCGCCGCTCAGGGTCACGCGGACCCTGAGAAGAAAGC